>JBBPCY010006744.1:0-15883 GCA_037974405.1 Brachyalestes nurse
TTAAATGTAATATATTTTTCTCCTGGTCCTTATTTTAAATGGGTCATAAAAAATATCAATAATTATCGATATCGACCAATATGAAACACTGATATCGTGATACAGTTTTCAGCCATATCGCCCAGCCCTATCAAAACCTCTCTAAGTTCCAAGACGCAGTAAAAAAAAGGCGGCGGTTATTTGCAGTTTCCGCGTTATTGTGGGGATTTCTGCGTACCATTATCAGTTCGGATCTCAGAAAAAATCTGCGTTAGATGGAATCCGCGACTGCTGAATCCGCGACTGCGTAAAACTGGGGGATTACTGTAATAGCTTTCTATAGCGTGCTATAACAGTGTTCTATATAGTGCTATAACAGCGTTCGGTATAGTATCGAGATTATAGATTATATATAAAACGACTGCTGTCCTGCTGCTCTGTTTTCTGTTTTGATTATTGGAGACTATCAAACAGTTTAAAGCCTTGCTTCATGCTGTGTCATTCTGGTTATATTTTAAAGTCAAGTATTGCGATGAGTGTTGTGCGCAGGCTGTTCAGTTCCTCTGTACCCCTCAGGTTCACACTCTTTTCTGTGCAGAAGTGTTCCTCTCCTCGTTAAGCAGTGCTGCAGTAATGGTGTGTTTTATGGCTCCTGTCGGGCTGTAATGTTGGGCAGTTTCTCCTCTGATCCGCACGGAGAGTGATGAGACACCACAGGCGATCCAGGTCTTTAAAAGGCCTCTGATGGAGAGAAGCAGCAGGAACAGAGCTTTCCAGAAGAGAGATGGAAAGAAGAACAGAGGGAACAAGAGAGAGCAGCGCTGAACACTAGGTTTCAGTACAGATCTGTTTTTTCAATGGAATGCTGTGGAGCACAGGCCAGATGCTAGAAGTGTCATCTTGAGGTGTAAAAACTCCCCCAGGGTTGGACTGTGAGGTTCTCTGGAGTGATGGAGCTCCATCCAGAACCTCTGAGATGAGCTGTGATCCTGAACTGGACATCCAGCATCAGTCTAACCTCACTAATGCTCACGTACAATCAAATCCTCACAGCAAGGTTCCACCTCCGTGATGTTCTAGGGGTGCAATCAAATCCTCATAGCAATGGTTCAACATCAGTACCTGACCTCACTAACGCTCTTGTATGATCAAATCCTCACAGCACTGTTTCAACATCAGTACCTGACCTCACTTACGCTCTCATACAATCAAATCCTCACAGTAATGTTAGCTGGTTTAAAGTAAAGTAAACACACCACAGCACACAGTGTGAAATTCTTTCTCTGCATTTAACCCATTTACCAAGTGAAGCAGTGGGCTGCTACCAATGAGGGGAGCAGTGTGTGTGATGGTACCTTATAGTGAAAAACCGCATTGTTGTGTTTTGGTAAAAAAAAAGCCAAAACACAACAACGCGGTCACTAGCAGTCCAGGAATTTGAATCCACCACCTTCTGATCTCAGGGCAAACTCGTTAAACCAAAAGTCTTCTCCCACAAAGGATTCGGACCACGCTCTTTGGATTCAGAGGCCAGAATGTTATCGCTGCACAACAGGAGGGGTAACCTGTTATGTGTGGTAGTGTTCATTAATGTTGTGATATAACCTGTTGAATGTTTTAGTGTTGAGTAATATTAGCTGATTTAGCCTGCTGTGTGGTAGTGTTGAGTAATGTTAGCTGGTTTAACCTGCTGCATGTGGTAGTGTTGGGTATTGATACCTAGTTTAGTCTGCTGTATGCGCTAGTGTTGAGTAATGTTAGCCGTTTAGTCTGCTGTGTGTGGTAGTGTTGAGTAATGATAGCTGGTTTAGACTGCTGTGTGCAGTAGTGTTGAGTAATGTTAGCCGTTTAGCCTGCTGTGTGTGGTAGTATTGAGTAATGATCGCTGGTTTAGTCTGCTGTGTGCAGTAGTGTTGAGTAATGTTAGCCATTTAGCCTGATGTGTGAGGTAGTGTTGAGTAATATTAGCAGTTTAGCCTGCTGTGTGTGTTGGGCTCAGCTTTATTGGGATTTTGTGCTGCTTTGCAGGCTTTTCTTTGGTTGTCCCAGAGGAACAGTCCTGATAACCTGAGTGTGCAGGTTTGGGGCTTAGAAAGTTTTACTGCAGCTTCTGGAAAAGTGTTTGTGTGTGTGTGTGTGTCAGCAATATCAAAGCACAGGATCAGAGCCGGTGTGTTATTTAGAACCATCTCTGAATGGCTGTGTGGTTCTAAACAGGGATTTGTCCCCGACCCTTTTCCAACTCTCACACTCTTGAATTCCCACATCAAAGCAACTCGGAACCGGCGTCTAATCCGCAGAATGCAGGATACCTCATGCTCAGTGTGTGTGTATGTGTGTGTGTGTGTGTGCGTCTATGTGTGTTTTTGTGTTTCCCTCTATTTATTTATTTATTTATGTTGAAGAGCCTACTAAGGCCATAATTATAACATATATTATAACTCCAATATTCAGGTGTGCTCACAATGTCCCCCCAATATCTACGGGTATAAAAAATAGATATAAATAAAAAAAACAAATCTGCTGTCACAATAGGCAACCATACACTGCTGTCCAAAATAATAATTACTAATCATAATCATAATTACAACTAAACTCAACAGACTCTCGTTATTATTACTGGCAGTTCTAGCATTGCAGTGTAGCTAAATGCTTTTTGTCCAAACAGTGTGAGGTTTGAACACAGTGAGTGGTTTGTCTGAACACAGTGACTGGTTTTTCTGAACACAGTAGTTTTTCTGAACACAGTAGTTTGTCTGAACCCAGCGAGTGGTTTGTCTGAACACAGTGTGTGGTTTGTCTGAACACAGTGCACGGTTTCTATGAACACAGTGTGTGGTTTGTCTGAACACAGTGTGTGGTTTGTCTGAACACAGTGTGTAGTTTGTCAGAACCCCAGCAGAAACAAATGCTTGTCTGTGGGTTTGATCAATATGAATACTGTACTGGGTCTCTTTCATTATTTATAAATGTATTAAAGTGTAAAACTGAATGCAATATGAATTACTCAAAGCTTTTGTAAAGTGTTATGAAAATTCCTTAAATTAACTTCTATATAGCAATAGACTTTGTGTTGGTGTAATGAAATTTGGTTTGTTTTTCCTATGCAAGTTGTAAATGTAAACTTTTTTAGATTGGCAGGAAAAGAGTTATCCTTTTTTTTGGAGGGGGGTGGTTGTTGGCAGCAGATTTGCACCCCCATCCAACGTTCTCTCCATGGTAATGGCTTTGCGGCTCACAATCATATGAAATATAATATATTTATCTCTTGGACGTGGATTTTAGTAGCAAAAGAAACCAAGAACTCATGAACCTGACCAATTTCAGAGGAATGTTTTGTTTGTTAAGCCACATAGTGATTTATGTATGAATCATTTGAGCAGAATAATGCACATCTAACTTAAGGCCTGGTTGTACTGAATACTAAGTGGCTGGAACACCTTTGTATAGGTGCATTGCGTCTTTAGGTGCTTTGCAACCTGTTGCAGAAAACATTTGTTCCGCTTTCTGTCATTTAATCCCCTCAATATGCCAAAGATTACACAGTTTGACAGGTGAAAAATAGTATTTTTGCACCAACTAGGTTGGGGGGGGGGGGCTCTGGACTTTTGCAGTCTCCAGATGGAGGCACGATGAAGATGTCTGAGGACGGATCAGAGAGATTTATTTCCACAGTATTTATTTATTTTCTGTCTACGAAGTGTAATCTATCTCTCTGAGTGTGTTTGTGTGTGTATGTGTGTGCGTTAGTTTGAGTGTGTTGATTTATGTATGGCTAAGCGTTAAAGTGTCTGAATCAGGGCTGTTTATGTCCCTTGTTGCCTTACCAGCCAAAAATCCAGCATCTGCAGCAGCACAGCCTGCATAGAAAATTGAATGTTCCCTTTTTTTTAAATATGAATTTTATGTACACTGTGCAAAAGTCTTAAGCCCCTAGTTCCTTTATATTTTGCTCTGAATCACCTGCACCTGTTTCTTCACTGGTTCAGGCCTTAAGTTGGATGTGCTTTGTTCTGCTCAAATGATTCATACATAGGCCACTGCATGGCTTAAAAAACATTTCTCTGAAACTGATCAGGTTCAGGGACTGGACTGAAAATGAGCGTCTTTGAAAGTCCTTCAGGTCTGGATCTTTGGAAGAAAAACATGAAGAAATGAGGGCGTTTTGCTCAGCACTGTAAGGCATTTCTCATGTAAAAGCATTACCCTGACTTCCCATGTCCCAGAAAACATAGAAAACCTAATGATTAAAACGTAATGACGGGGCTCTGTGTTTCAGATGTGTGCTCCTCACACACACACACACACACACACACACACACATACACACACACATACACACACACAAGCTCCTGCAAGTGTAGATCAAGTCAGGGTTGGAGTGTATGTGTGCCTGGAGCCTATAGCAGATTAGCCCCACCCACTCACCACTAAAGTTATAAGAAGTGTTTCAGACTGCTTTTCAAATGACTGCATTATTTTACAATCTCCCATTTTCATCTCTCTCCTTCTCTCTCTCTCGCTGCCTTTGTGCCATCCCATTGTGTTGCCATGGTGAAAGCCCAGCAGCTGCCTGTAGTCATAGTGACAGTCATGGGGTGGGGGTGAGGGGGTATTATTATTTTTGCATAAATTACCAAAATTACAGCAGGACAACGCGTCCTGGCTTTAGGTCATCATGTTCCTCTTGAACACACACACACACACACACACACACTGTTTTTTTATGCTGACCTATCATAACCTCTGAAAGAAGTAATCACCCGAACAGAAGGAAGCACCGAAGAATGTGTATGTGTGTGTTCAAGTTCTTTGAAAGGGCTCAAAATTAATCTCTTCACATTGTGAAGAATAATTTTCATGTTCTGTACAAGATTCTGATACAATATCTCTAAATAAAATTATTATTATTATCAGTATTATTTCCAGTTAAATCAAAATGGGACACTTGACACTGATTGATGGGGTAGGGGGAGGACCACCCAGCCTACCCAGAGAGAGAGCAAAGATATACTGAGTGATGGGGAAGAGGGAGGACCAACCCTCGCCCAGGACCTTTGACTATGTTACGTCCCCCCTAGCGGCCAGCAAGGGGCGCTGTGGGTTTTTGTTGGGGTTTTTTGTTTTTCTGTTGGGTCTTTTATTATGAAGGGTTGGGGGTTTATTTATGGATTAAGATCAGGTGTTTTGGGTTTCAGTTAAAGTGATTATGTTCTGTTATTTGTTCTGAGTTTTGGGGTTTGGGTATTTATGTCTCGTTTGGGCCGACTTCAGTGTCGGTCCACCCTCACTTTAGTCCATGTTGGTGTACTTGTGTTGTGTCAAACTAAGAATAAAGAAAATGCATGGAACCAAAGGCCCAAGGAGTTTCTACGCACGTCCTGAGGTCTTAGCCTGGGCCCACGATCGTGACAGACTACAGTCGGATTTGAAGGATGTGTGTGTTCTGTGTTGTGGTCATTTCTTCAAGAGGCAATAAAACAGAGTCACTTGAGTCAGTTTAATAGGCAGATCCTGTACAACAACAAAGAAATCTGCAAACGAGACACACACAGGCCTGAATAAATAAACAGTTCTATAAGTCATTATATATGTCTCCACACACTTGGTGGAGCTCACAGTGATGCTCTAACAGTTGGCTAAGGTGATGCGCAAAGCCTTACAAGCCATTAAAAAGAAAAAAAAAAGCCTTTAACCAAACAGTCTGAGCCGCGCAGATGAAATGAAGAAGGGTTTTTATCTTTCATCGTAAATATGAAGTCTGTGCTAAGCCGTCTGAACTGGGCTGACCTGAATATCCCTATTGAAACGCAGAGGAATGGACAATCAGCCACAAGGCTAATGTAGCTAACCAGAAGTGGAAACATATGTATACCAATTAGCATTATGCTAACCACACACACCCACCCAGAGGAAGATCTCACTGCTCACACTGGTTATGTCTTTGTCTGATCAGAAATAAATCATCATCTTATTTGGAGGTTTACAGAGCAAAGAGAAGTACAGAGCAAAAGAGAAAATCAACTTAAGACAGAAGTTCTTCTGCTGTTCTCATCAGGTTCTCAGTTTTCTTCTTTTTGACAACCTAATGTATCTCAAAACTGTCTGAGTTTGGTAGTCAATACTTGAATTTGATCACTAAGACAAATTTCAGATGTTGTTCAGACTCATTTACAAGATTTCTTCTAGATCTTCTGGCTTATCTGAACATCTGATGCTCTGAGACAAATAAAGATCAGAGAAAAGAAATTTCATTTGTAGATATTAAATAGTGTTTAGGCTGAGATTAGAGGAAGACTTATTTTCAGGTGCTGAATTTAAGAAATGTGAGAAAATAATCTGAATCTCATATTGATGTTGAGTTCAGTTCTATGCAGGAGAAACAGGCTGGACAGAAACGAGTGTTATCCTGAATTTTCCTTTAGTCTGGGCTGTAGTGGCAATAACAAGAGTGTGATTGGGCCCACACACTTTTTACCGTTTGCAAATCTAAAAGTAACTTTTGAAAATAAATAAACACACTTTAATAAATAAATAAATCACTTATAGTCAACGCTATAAATGCATGGTCTTTGCAAGTATGAGGGAAGCCAAGCTCAGACAGGAAAGCTAATGTTGCTACTTATGAATGAAGGCCAAAAGTAAAAATATCACTAGCTCCCATTAATTGTTAATAACATTATCATGTATGGTTAAACCATTCCTTTAAAGCTGCTACATTCTGGACAGTTAAACCCTACACGGTAATGTTGAAAATGACGAAACAAATGAAAATGACGCCCAAAACAGACTAAACTCTGGGTCTGGACACTTTTTAAGAAGTAACACATGCACACACATACACGCCTGCATGCACGCACACACACACACATACACATAAACAAACACACACACACACAGTCCTATCATTCAGGTCATGTAAATGTTATCTGTGTTAGCAGAACTGGGAGGGAAGAACCTCAGTGGGAAAAGCTGTGTGTACACGATCCAATCTGTTCAAAAGGAACTTGTAGAAACCAAGTCGACTGAGACGTTTATTTTTAGCGCTAGTGATGTAATGTGAACTTATTAGCCTTTAGCATGGTGCTAACTCCAGACTTCTCACATCAGAGTGTGTGGAAGTTATCAGTGATCTCCAATAGACTTGTTTATGTGGTTTCTCAGTTACCTATAAATAGTTGTGACTACTGTTTTTAGCTATGCTAATGTACTTCTATCCATGTTTGTAGATATGAGTGAATTGTGCAGGGTCATAAAACCGCAAAAGCGAGTCTGTTAAAGATTACTGAACACCTCCACACGCTTTGAGTAGAGTGTTTGAAGATTGAGGCCCGTAATTAGTATGATGCTAAAGCAAACTTGTGTACATAAGCGTCCATTAACCATTAGCTACATCAGGCTCACGGCTTTAGACCAAAAGAAACAAACTCTAGACACCAAACTCATCTTGGCTGATCATTTAAATGTGGATCAAATTAGTTCTAATTGAGCTAATTGATATCATCTAGTTGCCTGAGACATCAATCAGTAGCTGCTGCAATATTTAAGATGGAACAGAAAATCCAGAATAAGACTCCTCTCTGTCCAGCCTGTTTCTCCTAAACATAACTGAGCTCATTTTAACATCAGCATGAGATTCTGACCATTTTCTCACACTTCTTAAATTCAGTTCCTGAGATAGAGGCTTCCTCTAATCTCAGTCCGATCCCAATTTAAGATCTTAAAATGTTCTTTCTTTTCTTTCACTGCTCTGGTCTTTATTTGTCTCAGATTTTCAGATAAACCAGAAGAAAACTTGTAAAATCTTATAAATGAGTCTATACAACATCTGAAAATTTGTCTTAGTGATCAAATTCAAGCCGCGACTCCCAAAGTCAGACAGTTTTGAGATCCATACGGTAGCTAAAGAGAAGAAAACTGGAATGCTGATGAGAACAGCAGAAGACTTCAGTCTTAAGTTGATTTATTTTTTTGTTCCTTATTTCTCCAAAAAGGGGGAGGTTAGGAGAAACAAGTCAGACTTCAATTATCTCCAAATAAGATGATGATTTATTTCTGATCAGACAAAGAAAAGACTGTTGAGAGCAGTAAAATCTTCCTCTGGGAACTCAGGTTGCCTGTATTTTGGTTTAGTGGGCAAAATTTCTTGTCTAATTAAAGCTACATTGTGTGTGTTTCTGGATTATGTTCAACATGCTTTTGGTTCATGTTTTATGTGTTCATGTTTTGTGTTTACAACACTTTTGTTTATACCTGCATCTTTAAAACACACTGGGCAAAAATAATAATAAATAACAGTATATTTAATAAAAATAACAATATGATAATCCTCAGTAGAAAATGAATACTCATTATGGGTAACGCCCTACTTTCTATATTCGGACAAGCCATATCGCTAGTCAATAAACCTACAAGCAAAGCACAGTAATGTAAAACACAATTAACCAGACACGGCCTAGAGAGATCACGCACTGTGGCTTTAAAGAGATAATCTGTTGAAAAATAAAATTTACAGTTGATTAGCCAAGACACGTAGGCCCCTTTTGGAGCAACAAGGCTAATAACAATTATTGGAAGCCTAAACCCCACTAATTAGCCCCGTGAAAACTGTATCCCTTATAGATTGTTTCAGGTGAATGTGGAATGACATAGGGAGGCTAATTGGTGGGGTACAAGTTTACATTAGTTAGCCACAATAACCTTGTAGCTTCACCGCTAACACTAAAGAAGCGAACTTTCAACATTCAACCATGTTTAGAGGAATGGAGAAATAGTGTGAATCTGATTTTTCACTTGCTTTAACTCTTACTGTGTCACCATGTTACAAACTGGTGGGGTGTAAACTGTGGGCAAACATGATTTCTTCAAGACAGGCAGCAGTCAGTGCCTGATATTCCCTGAGCCACCTGAAAATCCTCCAAATGCACTTCAGTTTATAAAACAGAGCAAAAAGTGAAACATAGATTACCATTAACCTTTCAGCGCATAGCGTAACATGGTTGCGCTGCCTGACTTCTTTTCCACTGAAGCATACCGTCAAACCGGTGTGATCAGAAACATTCAACACTGAACACTCACTAAGCTCCGTCCCAATAGCAGATGCACTAACTGACAGACAGAGCGCTGTGCAGGACGGTCAAGAGGACAAAACACACACTTGCTGTAAAAAAACCCATTACATTTTAACGATTGAACCACCTCATACGCACCTAAGCAACACCGGCAAAGGGCCCCACAGAGCTGCTGTTTTAGTTACTCACCTTTATAAACGGTTTTTATTGAGTATTTATCTTCTCTCTTATTCATTCATAACTCCTGTGGCACTGTAACCGTAGAAACTACAGCTCGTACTGTTGTAAAACAAACGTGATCGTCCTGCTGAACGAGTCATGAGTCTAAATCAAGCATCGAGGCGAATGTCGTCTCACTGATGAAGAGATGTTTAGAAAATTAACATCTTTATTTTTAAAAATAAAAACATTTACAACATCAAAGAGACGTCAGGCAGTTGGTGTCTGTATCACCACTGGGCTGAAACTGCTGCTCTCAAACTGCAGCTCTGCAGTCAGCCGCAACTTGAATGAATACAAGAACAATTCACAACACAAAGCAACAGACTGTTAAATTTTAGATGGATTTAGCAAAAAGCGGCAATGAGCAGAACTGATACAAAAACTCCCCACTGAAGAGTTTAATTGCAATCAACCGTTTGAGAGGCAGATAGCTCTCTCAGTAGCCTGTATGAGAAACTTTGTCATTAAGCCGAGCCTTTAGAGGCCTCTCCAGAACACACAGTATCGCAGAGGGGTGAGGCTCTGAGGCTCATTTCAGCTATAAACAGACTCTTTGATCCACTGGAAATTTTGAAGCAACACCTCCATTTAAATGAGGACTCTTTTCCACTGCAGTGCCCACTTGACTCAACTCAACTCGACCCACCTTTTTCAGTTTTCCATTAGGCAAATCTGGAACTTGGTCTCATTTTCAGACATACTCTGTTGTAGACAATCATTTTAATGTTGGTCCTGGATTGCTATGCCAATTTTGCTTCTGCGTTGTGGTTCCAAACAACCTGAGTAGGTAGCAAAACATCAGATGAAAACACTGGAGAATCCTGATTGGTCAGAGAGAATCAATGAGCATCTTGGGATGTCCTACACAAACATGCAGGGCTGCCAACTCTCAGGCAATGAGCGTGAGACACACGCATCTGACTGTTTTCACCCAATACCCCCCCAACACCCCTCCCCAACGCGCTCAACGCTAGGGATGTAAGGCAGCAGCACTCCGCACACCCCCCCCCGCTCGGCATATAAGACAGCGGCACCCTGTGCAGCAATCCCCCTGCTCGACGCTAAAATCTCACGCAAAGATTTTGGGAAAAGTTGGCAGCCCTGAACATGCCATTCTTAAAAATGCCCAGTTACCACAGCAACAACAAACTTTCAATCCACTGATCAATTCTCTGAAGATCTATTCTACAATATTGTATTTTTAATGTGTTTGTCCTGTTGAAGACTATGAGTTGAGTTGAATCAGTATCATGCAGTGGAAAAGTGACATCAGTAGTCGTTGCTAGTTTTAGCCAGTTAGCATGCTGCTAGCATGTTAATCCAGGGCCATCGTCTTTTTAGAAGCTCTGCAAATTTTGTTTCCATGTTGGTCCTGGATAGATTTACTGATTTTGATTTACGACCATAATTTACATGTTGGTCCTGTACCATCATTTTCATGTTGGTCATTGACATATATACTAATTTAGTTTCTGCATCATCATGTTCATGTTGGTCCTGCACCATGTTGGTCATGGACAGATAAAATACTTTTGATTCTTCACCAGCATCTTCATGTTGGTCCTTTTGGTCCTGAATTGAGATACTAATTTTGATTCTGTAACTACAAGTTCACGTTAGACCTGGACTATCATCTTCATATTGATTATGTCTAGTTATGTCTACTAATTTTGATTCTTTACCATCAAATTAAAATTGTTCTGGATCATCATCTTCACACTGATCCAGGATAGATCTACTGATGTCGATTTAGGACCATCATGTTCACACTGGTCGAGGACAGATTTACTGATAAACCGACATACTGAAACCAACTTGTGCATTTCGAGGAAATTTTCAGAAGCTCCAGGGAGGAGTAGAAGCCACAGAATGGCAAAGGAACATAATTTCAGGAACGTGTTTTGTTTAAACGAGCATCCATTAGCACCCTCTATGTGCAGCTTTTGGAGACGGACCACATCTTTGTGGAGTGCAGGGTACTCTACAGCTGTCTAACATGATGGAGAAAAAGATATTTAGATGTGATGGCTGTTTTTTTACAATTACTTAACAAAAAAAAGAGAATTCTTATGCCTCCTTAGCATGTGCTTCTAAGCCCTGTGACCTTGTGCCCTCTACGTCCAACATTACCAAAGTAGGGACTTGAAGCAGGACAGGCCTGAACTTGAAGAAATCAGGTTCACCTTCAACAGTGGGGAAACACTCCTGCTGGAACTTCTCCTTGTTTCTTCAGAGCATTTGGGTCGTGAGGTTTTTCTGAGGACGTCTGTGGTCGACTGACTGTGGACCAGTGTTGGGTTTTGGCTGGTTCTGCTGAAGGCTTGGATTCAGTCCCGGGAACGAGAAGATCATCACACCCAGGCATGGAAGTCCCGCCTCCATACAAAGCCCCGCCCCCTGTAACGAGCTCCTGAGATTGGCTGAAAGTATAGCAGGAGGCGGAACCTCCTAAGCAGCCCGCAAAAGGTTGCTGCGGCGACAACGACCAGCGGTGACATCATCACAAAGCCGAGGATGATGAGGGCGGAGCAGCTGTTGTCGTCAAAGTAACGGCAGATAGCAGAGGGGGACGCAAGAACCTGAAGAGATGGAGACGAGGGAGTAGGTTAGTGTGTGTGTGTGTGTGTATGTGTGTGTGTCTGTGAGAGAGAGATGGGTAGTGGTGTGGGACAGCTAGGAGATAAGCAGCAGCCTCACTGCTGTCAATAAAACCTCTGAGCTGCCAGTCAATTACCACACACACAAGCACGCACACACACACACACACACACACACACACACTCACACATTTCAGCAGTTAACTGGAACAGATTTACAGATGCAACATAAGAATCAAATAAGAATCTATTAAACACTAACCACACACACACTTAGTGAAAATGTATATTTTTTTTAATTATTATTATATATATATGTATAATAGATAGATAGATAGATAGATAGAGAGATAGATATACACACCCTCTCTCACACACAGACACCTATATACATATATATAGTATATAATACATAATATATATGCTTGGGATCACATTGAAGACAATTTTATTCAATGATTTGTGAACCAGGAGGAATTGTTTGATTTCGAAGAACTGAGAGATATTTTTCTCTAGTTCATGGTCCACCATAAAGTGTAAATTATCACCATAAAAATGTAAATTACTGAAGACAGATCTGATTTGTCTCTTCAAAACAAAGCAGTTGAGTCTTTTTGGTTAAATAATGGACAATGAAATAACAAGAAACAGTCTGTTATGATTGTTTTAAGTATTTCTCATTTGTTTTAATGTTTTGTATTGTTATTTTTTTTATCCAAAACTTGACCTGTAGTACCTATAGACCTGTAGTGTATATATGGGGTGGGGTGAGACTCTTACCCGTGAATGACAGAGGAAGCCTGTGTACAGCAGCAGGACGGCGGGCAGCAGCACTGCTGAAAACACTCCGGCCATCAGCGTCACACACACACCTGCCAGGGCCAGGTTCCACAGCACCAGACCCAAACCCCAACACATACACTCACAGTTTCCTCGCCGAGACCCCCACACACTGCCCTCACACTGTGCCACTGGGGGGGGCAACATCCGCACACTCTCATATACACCAAACTCATCCTCCACCTCATGATCATCCTCCACTCCATCATCCACCTCTACCCCACACATCCTGAGATGGGGTGCAGAGAGGGAGAAGGGGGGGGGGCAGAAAGGAGGGGACAACCAGAGAGAAAGAGAAAGGGAGAGAAAGGATTTAGTATTCTGATATAAAAAATATATATATATTGATTAACTGAACTACTTGTTCCACTCACATACACACACACACACACACAAACACAGTAACATATGTGTTTTTCAAAAGGATGTTAATGTTGCTGTTGTTTGTTTGTGTGCTTGTTTATGGTTGGTTGATTTTGTTGATGTTGTTTACGTGTATGTGTTGTTGCTTGTGTGTGTTTATGTTGTGTTTATGTTGTTATTTGTGTGTTTATGTTGATGTTTTTGTGTTTAAGTTATTTGTGTGCTTATGTTGTTGTTTATTTGTGTAAGTGTGTATGTTATTTGTTTCTGCATGTGTTTGTGGTGTTGTTTGTTTGTGTATGTAAGTAAGTAAGTAAGTAAAGCTTTATTGTCATCCCAGCCATGTACATATAGCACACAGTGAGATGAAACATCATCCCCTAGACCATAGGTGCAACATAGAACACACCAGAACAGCAGCACTCAGACAGTGAGGGTAAAAAGGGGGGATTACAAGTTAACCTATATATTTATAAATATTTCTAAGTTTACAAATACTTCACTTAAAAAAAATAAAAATACTATAAAATAAAATACTATAGGGGATATATTAGGGAGCCAATAACAAAACACTACTGTACACAGAATTGTAGTATAAACTTTCTTATATATATATTACAGCAATTGTGAAGTAAATGAAAAAAGAGTATAAGTGATCATAAACAACTACAATTATATAATAGTTATAATTATAATTCCATGATTTATAATTATGTTTGTATGATTTTCCATATATTATTAAATATATATAATTATAACCACACTACTATGTTGTATACAGTATACAGTAGAGTTATAAAAACACTAAAGACAGCAAGAGAGAAGAGACAGTGCAAATATACTGAGGAGAGTAGGGTGAGAATAAATAAAAACAGTGCTAACGTACTGAAGAATACCTTAAATGTAAACAAAAAACGTAAACAGTTAACAAGTGTTAGCAAATGTAGCAGTTGTGCAAGTATTGCAGTGTTTATGTTGTTTGTTTCTATGTGTGTGTTTTTGTGGTGTTTGTTTGTATATGTGTTTGTGTTGTTTGTTTCTGTTTGTGGTGTTGTTTGTTTGTTTGTGTGTGTGTTTATGTTGTTTGTTTCTCTGTGTGTGTTTGTGGTGTTATTTGTTTGTGTGTGTGTGTGTTTTTAAGTTGTTTGTTTTTCTGTGTGTGTTTGTGATGTTGTTTGTTTGTATATGTGTTTGTGTTGTTTGTGTTTGTGGTGTTGTTTGTTTGTGTGTGTGTTTATGTTGTTTGTTTCTCTCTGTGTGTTTGTGGTGTTGTTTGTTTGTGTGTGTGTTTATGTTGTTCGTTTCTCTGTTTGTGTTTGTGGTGTTGTTTGTTTGTGTGTTTGTGTTTATGTTGTTTGTTTCTCTGTTTGTGTTTGTGGTGTTGTTTGCTTGTGTGTTTGTGTTTATGTTGTTTGGTTCTCTGTGCGTGTTTGTGGTGTTGTTTGTTTGTCTGTTTATGTTGTTTGTTTCTCTGTGTGTGTTTGTGGTGTTGTTTGTTTGTGTGTGTGTTTATGACGATAAGAAGGCTGGAGATTAATAGATCAATACTGCCTGCTGTCTGACAGACATTAACGAAACAAACCTTAAATAAGGTCTGCTGATGTAACTATTTATTATTATAAATAAAAACCCAGACTACAAAGTTCGTCAAGCATGAAGTTCCACGTGTTTGTATGGAAGTTGATGATGGTAAAATAGTGCAGAATCTGACCTGCTGGTGCACAGTGGCGGTTCTAGAACAAAATTACCAGAGGGGGGCCGAGGTGGGGCCAGTGTTTTTAGGGGGGCACCTATAACGGCAAAACAGGTTAATATTTTAATTTCTATATTTTATTTTACATTTCGCTTATTTAATTTTTTATTTTATATTTTTTTATATTTAGCACTGGCAGTCCTGGGATTCAAACCCACAGCTTTCCGATTGCAGGGGAAATTCCGAACCACCAGGCCACCAGTTGTAATGTTATTTATATGTAATTATATATATAAAGTCCTAAATCTATTTTATATATATATAGATAGATAGATAGATAGATAGATATAGAGATAGATAGATATATAGATATACACCGCATGTGTATTTTAGATCTATTTCGCAACACTGATCCTGGTCCTAATTTTAAACATTGCAGGCAGCCCTGTTTTTCTCTGCTGTCCTAAAAGCATGTACACAGGACAGCAGTGTGCGTATCTGTGTGTGTGTGTGTGTGTGTGTGTGTGTGTGTGTGTGTGTGTGTGTGTTCCGGAACACTCTTGTGTTTTTTCAGTGCTCTGAATCTCTGAATTATAAATAAATCACAAACACAGGAGGATCAAGACTTTAACTGTGCCGGAGAACAACAGTGGACACATCAGAAAGAGAGAGAGAAGAAATAGAGATAAAATAATACAAGAAAAGAAAGAGAAAGAAGAGAGGGAGAAAAAGGGGAAAGCAGAAAGAGAGAAAAAATACAAAAATAGAAAAATAAATGGAGAAACAGAAAAAGAGAAAATGAGAAGAGAGAAAAGAACAGAGAGGGAGAAGAAAGAAAAAAAGAAAAACTGAAGGAAGAGAAAAAAGAGAGAGAGGAGAAAGAGTCTACTCTGAATAGATAAGGAATGTTTCTAACGTATGTGTTTATTCTTATTAAACATTCTGATATTCTGCATGAATCTGCTTGGAACATCTTAATTCAAACTGTTTCTACTCAGATCCAATCTGCATAAACACACACATACACACACACAAACATAAAAGAAGTTCATTGATTGGGTGATCGATCATAATCTCCTCTGCTCGTGTCCAGAATTCAATCAGTTGGACACATCAGA
>JBBPCY010006791.1:0-15881 GCA_037974405.1 Brachyalestes nurse
TGCCCCCACCTGGAGCACATCTACCCCAGTACCCCCACCTGTAACACATCTACCCCAGTGCCCCCACCTGTAGCACATCTACCCCAGTGCCCCCACCTGTAACACACCTGTAGCAGACCATAAACATCAACATGTGTTTTCTGTGATCAGGTTACAGTCAGAAGTGGATCTTGAACTCGGGTTTAAACAAAATGGATCCAGTCACCAGCACCAGGGGAGGACACACAAGGCTGGTGTTCCTCCTAAGCAAGGCCTGCCCTGCACTTTGGGCCTCTGAAATATCTGACTGGTCATAAAAAGGAGTGGAATGGGAGGGAAGGTAAAATCCCCTCTCATCACAGTGGGGGTGGATATCAATGAAGAGGGCAACCTTTACCCATCATCCTTTTGTCTTATAATAAACAATGGTTTTGTCTAGAATCCGTTTCTTTATTAATTTAAATAGATTTTACATAGATATTTTAAATAGATAAAAAATAAGATTTCTTTCCCCACTAAAATAATGACTACAGGCTTCCTCTACTAAATCACTTTTTCCCTTCATATCTCTTTATTAAACGACTTTCCCCCAAACCTAACGGTGCTCTTTTTCACTCAAAAATGATTTTTGAAATCAGAAGTTTGTATTAAATTCATTTTTTTCTACTTTTTCTAAGACTTAACATTTTTTAAAATAGAGAAAGAAAGTGAGATCGGAGGCTGCAGGCTCCAGCAGGGGGCGCTCAGGTTCTCACTTGTTCCAGGAGGGAGAGCCAGGACTGACCATCTTCAACACGAAACCCGAAGACCAGACACAGCAGGAACCGAACAGCTTTCACTCACTCACTGACCAGACGATGGATAATCTGTTTCACAACAGATGGCACAATGTGTACATGTGTGTGTACACTGAATGTGTGTATACCTTAATCATATTTATGCATGTGTATGTACATATTTACATAGAGAGAGAGAGAGAGAGAGAGAGAGAGAGAGAGAGAGCAACCATAACATGTGAGTTATGATCTTGTTGAGAGGTGGAAAATATTATATTGGGCAGTGAGTGAACAGTCAGCTCTTAGTTTGTGTTGGAAGCAGGAAAATGGTGTAAGGTCCCAAGAACCAAACTGTGATGTCAGGACATCTTCAAAAACAGCAGGTTTTGGGAAGTTCTGGTATGCAGTGGTCAGTACCTACCAAAAGTGGTCCAAGGAAGGACAACCGGTGAACCGGCGACAGGGTCCTGGACACCCAGGGGCTCACTGCTGCACCTGCAGAACTGCTGAAGAAGTTCATGCTGTTTCTGATAGGAAGTCTCAGAACACACAGGGCAGCGCCCCCTGCTGTTCACTGGGGCTGCAGACTGGTCAGAATGCCCATGCTGACCCCTGTCCACCACTCAAAGCTCCAACAACGGACACATGAGCATCAGAACTGGACCATGGAGTGGTGGAAGAAGGTGCTGAGGTCTGATGGATCATCATATGGACGACTGGGTGTTTGTGTAACGCTAAGCTGGTACGAGATGACACCAGATTCACTCTGGGAGGAAGTCGAGGCGGCGGAGGCAGTGTGGAGCTACAGCACTTAGATCTGCAGCTGATGTTTTAATGCAGATATCGCAGCACACCTTCACGGGTCTTGTGGAGTCGGGTTAGAGCGGTTCTGGTGGCACAAGGGGGACCTACAGAATATTAATCAGACGGTTTTGATGTTTCTGACCTGTGTGTGTCTACCCCAGTGCCAAAAAAGTCAAGTGTCATATCAAAGTGTCATAAGCAAACTGTTATGGCATCATTACCTCTATAAACTGCTTTTAAACTGCTTTGTGTGTGTGTGTGTGTGTGTGTGTCCACCTCGAATGCTGTTCCCATTCTGGCACCTGTGAGTTTAAGGTGTAACAGAAATTTCGAACAGGAAATGTTCACTGGGGGGCAGGGCGACGGTGATAAAGGAGGCGTGGCGAAGCAAGGAGGCGTGGCGGCGGAGACAGACTCGTACAGAGCCGGGGATCCTCGCCACGCCCATGGGGCGGGGTTGGGAAGGGAGAGGCGGGGCGAATGCGAATGAGGGGGCGTGGTGAGGGTCTCCCTCCACACACTGACTTGCACGCGGTCTCTCGCACTCACAGTGCTCCGACTCCCGAGCTCCTCGCTTCTCTCCTGTCAGGGATCTCTCTGTGTGTTTATTTATGTGTGTGTGGACACGTTTTACTTCATTTATTTCCACTCTCGGACTCTTCTTTTCTCATTTTTGATCCGAATTTGGAGGAAATGGCGGGAGTTTTTTAGCACGCGAGGACAGTAACGGACTTTTAATGGTCGTTTATTTCTGCTGCTGATGAAAATTCACTCGTTTTTAGAAGAAAACTCGACAAAATTCCCTCTTTTTACTTTTCCTTTCATCCGCCATGGGGCTCGGCAGCACTTTCTGCCTCATACTGGGTGAGTTTTGTGTATTTTAAGTGCCATTTCTGTGGTAAAACCTACAAAAATGACGAATTCTAAATCTAAAATCAAGCAGTTAGCTATAGCCTAAATAACCTATACACTAGCCACTGGTTTATGTCTAATTTTGGTCTTAATTTTTAGTATCGTGGAGAATACTCAAAAATGATTTTAGTCTAGTTTTAGGCTCAGGATAAATCTGTAAAACTAGCTCTAGATGTAGAAATGACAATATTAACGAATAAAATGGAAGTAAAATTATGCTAAATATCCATCCTTAGAAAGTTTTAGGTCTTTTGTCTATGTATGATGTATTAAAATTGATTCAGAATCTGTTCCCCAGATAGGGATTAAGCCTAATCCTGGACAGCCCAGCAATGTCAAAGGAGATTCTGCTTTGAATAGGAATGTAGTCCAGGACTAGGCTTAATTCCTATCTGATTTTTTTCAAGCCGACTGAACCCTCAGCCTGAAGAAAGGAGGATTTATCATTTCCCTCTGCATCACAAAGTCTCTTTTTAGTTACAGGGTACCAATCATTTTTAATCAAACAACAGAAATTGCCATTTTGATTTTTAATTAATGTATAAAATAATAAAATAGGATTAAATGTGTACTGTATGCTGTGCATCTAAGGTATAATGTACACACAGCTTCATCACATAGACCAGTGGTTCTCAAGGGACCCTGCCTGTGCACCTCCAGGTGGTCCACATTTGTCCACGTCCAAGCTGGATTAGAGGAAAAAATGTAAACCGTCTAGGGGTTCCTGAGGACCAGTTTGAGAACCATTGACTTGGACCAATACCAACAAGTTCTGTAACAGTTTTCCTCCTCGTGCTAAATTTAACTGATGGACCCAAATAGTTTGAATGTTATTTTAAGGCTAATTCTGCCTAAAAAAAACCATTGTAAACAGATCAAAAGTAAAAGATAGTCTAGTTAACCAAATTCAGCTGCTTACATTGCAAATAGGGTACAGACTGCCAAGTAAATTCATCTGTATGTCAAACCTAACCTGAATTGCATTCCCTTTCTGCTAGGAGTTAAACATTAAATACTAATATTATTAGACATTTAAAAGGCCAACTCGTCATTTAGCACCAAAAGCTAGTTTTCTTGTACAATTTATCAGCAAGAACAAAATTAGGCTCCCAAAAGAAGAAAGAAAAACTGTTCACCCATTCAGCACTGAGTCTTATAAAGTTGTTAAAAAAATCCATGAACTTGGCGTCCCACCCACACACGGGTCAATTATTTAATTTGCTCATTAATAATGTATGAGTGGTGGAAAGACTTCATTTCGCGCTTGATTGTGCTGTGCGTGGCTGAAGCGCCTGAGCAGCCTGCCCTGCTGGCACTGCCTTTCTGTCAGGAGTGCTGGAGCTGGAGGAGCAGCACATACACTCATCAGCCACAACACTAAACATAACACTGATGATCTCTAAATGGGGGGGGGGTAGGTAGGATACTTGCCTCTGGACCAAGAGGTCATGGGTTCGAATTAGCGCTGCACGATATTGGGAAGACATGCGATATGCGATAATGTTGTTGAGTGTTGCGATGGTGATATCACCATGCGATAAGTAAGTAACAACTTAGCCTTTATAGTGTTAATGTTTTTCTGCTTTGGATTTGCTGGTAACATAAACTCCAGACGCTGACTAGACTGTGCAGAAAAAAAAAAGAAATTTTTATATTTCCATTCCAACAGACTTAAACAGAACATTTTAATGCCTCACATAAATTTTTTTAACCATTGAACATTGTTGGAAAAATAATTTCGAAAATAATTTTTTAATAATTAAAAATAAATGTAAACATAATTTAAGTTATAATAAGGCAGTAGGACTCCATCTGATTGGCCAAATATGTTGATATGAAGAGCTTTGGAAAAAAAACATCTATCGCAGTTCTTTCGCGATACGTATCAGTCTTTCGCGATATGTATATCGCGCATGTTGATATCGCGATGACGGTAAATTCACAATATATTGTGCAGCCGTAGTTCGAATCCATACCCCGAGGGAGACTGCCCCCTGTTTTTAGGCAATGGAAGTCGCTTTGGATAAAAACGTCTGATAAATGCTGTAAATGTAAATGTCTTTACCCTGGCACCTGTTGGGGGGTGGGATATGTTAGATGGCAAGTGAACAGTCGGTTCCTGAAGTCGATGTGTTGGGAGCAGGAGGAATGAGCGAGTGTAAGTTTCCAAATACCTGGACGAGTGGATCAGAGCATCTTCAGAACAGCAGGGCAAGGTGAACTGGCAGCAGGGTCACGGGCACTCAATGCGCATAGGGATTGAAGACCAGCCTGTGTGGTCCACACTAACTGCTGAAAAAGTTCATAGTGGGTCTGATAGAAAGGGGTCAGAACATACAGTGCATCATAGATCGCTATATAACTGCCCATGCGGACCCCGGGCAGGACCGAAATCTCCTACAATGGACACGGGAGTACCAAAACTGGGTCATGGAGCAGTGGAAGACTGTGGTCTGATTAGATCATGTTTTCTTCTACATCGTGTGGACAGTCAGGTGTGTGTATGGGCGAGTAATGGCACCCCAATGCACTATGGAAATAAGGCGAGGCGGCGGAGGCAGTGTGATGCTCTGGGCAGTGTTCTGCTGGGAAACCTTGTGTTTGATGATTTTTATGTAGTGGCTGATAGGTGTAGGTTCCTTATCAGGGAATCACACACTTACAATTAGGCTGTGTCTCAAATTAAAAATTAAAAAGGGGCACACAGTTCAACAACACCAATTACAGCACACTCTGATATCCTGACTATACAGGCTTTTATGAAAATGTTTCTAAATCTTGATAGTTAGCAATCACAGTCCCACTGAAGGCATTTCAACTGAATGACCTGTACAGGAACCGTGTATTTTTTCTGATAGGTTCATCTGAAGGAGACCTATACAACGCGAATGAACAAATTAACAAACAATGAACACACAGCATAACTGAATTAAGCCTGCTTCCTCTGATAAGTCTTATCAGGTAAGGTACGGTGACTGGAAAAGCAGAAGTGGAAACTGACACAAAGGGCTTCAGCTTGATAAGGTTATTTAAATTAGATTATCTCAACAAAAAAATGACAGCAAAACAAAGAGCAGTCCCTGCTGCTCTACTAGGCTTTCCCTGGATTTGCTGCATAGAGTGCTAAATAAAAGCCAGAGTGGTGAAAGCAACTTGTGTTCATGGCTTCTTAATCAGTCAAATTGACATTGCCAGCAAAGAGACAACTCCCCTTTGAGCTAACAGTTTTGTTTGGAAATAGATAGTAACTGGATTTGGGAGATAACAATAAATGTAAAGTTTACCACGTAAATCTGTGGTGTTACCGATTTCCTAATTTCCGTGAGGCTCTCTGCTTAGGAGATGACGTGATGCCTAATTTTTGAGAGCCTGGTTGGCAGTTCAGGCCCAGTTCACCTCCCCTGTCAACTCTTCTGGCACCACTTCCAAATGCTCAGAAGGAATCTTGTGTATAAGCTACATTTTTAATGGAATACTCTCAGCAACATACGGAATCAGTGATTCAAGTTTGTTCAAGAGAATAAAAAAACAAGCGAGCAGAGAATCTGCTTTATCTGCTGACAGGTTTAATATTGATGAGGAAAAGTATGAACTTAAAAACTGTGCAGCTAATTCTCAGCACTTCAGAGGATAACAAACTTTGAACTAACTTAGTATCTAAACACATCAGTCTCATTTCGAAGTGCCTGGTTGGATAGCACTGGGGTGTGAACATCTCTGTGCACTGGGATATATGTCTGCACTGTAACAATACCAGTGGTGGAATGTAACAAAGTATTTGTACTTTTTACATATCTGTACTTTACTTAAGTAAAAATAATAATGCATACTTTTTATTTTACTCCATTACATTTTGCAGCAATTATCTGTACTTTCTACTCCACTACAGTTCTACAGTTTATGCCGTTAGTTGTTACATTTTATGAACACAATTTCCTCAAAATCTTGTATGAAAAATAGTTAGCCTATTGCATTTGTTTGCCATTTCCTACCAATCAGGTGGCTTTATTAGCTCCAATGATGGCAGAGCGCACGTCAATTATCAGCACGAGCTGGTAGACTGATTTCAAGAAGACGAGACATCCACTTATGTTAGGTTGTGATTTATCTATAAGATAAATGAAATTCATCAAAAAATTGAAAGACTTAAATTGACCTCCATGTGGTATGATAACCAATATGAACATTTTTGTTATAGGCACAATAATAAAGTTATGAGCAAAAAAACATATCTAATTATTCTGTGCTTAGTGGGCAATGTCATCACTACATTAATTTTAAGATTTCAAATGTGAATAGGCTTTATTGACCAATTTATATGACTTTTTCCAAAAAGGATTATGTTGTTTCCTGTCGGTCACAATCATGACCAAATATAAATCTTAAAATTTCACCAACTTAACCAAAATTAAATTAAAAAGTGCATAATGTTTGTGCATTAAGAAGGTCTCAGGAGTAAAATCCATGTACTAAAATTTTCGGAAAGAATTTGGGATTAAACAGATTAATCACAGGTAAGGGGTGATGTTAAGATGCCTTAAAAGATATGACAAAATGATTTGACTTATATATGCACAATATATAAATTCCCATCATCACAATGATTCACATTTTATTACCATCAACGGTGTTACTGATGGTCACAGCAGTGTATTGTTCATGTGTCGTAATTCAATGAGTCGACTCTTTTCGCAAATTGTTGGTAAGAGCTTATCTGAAAGCAGGACTCATCTCAGATCAGATTGTTCTGTTTTTACGATTTCACAGAAACTTATTCTAGATCAGCGCTGCTACTTACTGCATGTTAAACTGGTAGGTTTTGTGTCTCTTGGAGTAATGGAGGCTGCATCTTCTAATGTTTTTTTTTATTTAACATACTTTATTGATCTCAGAGGAAATTACTTGAGTCCTTTCCATTGAACCCCTTCACCTGAATAAAGCCATGAGCACCAGACAATAGCTGCTGAGGAACAGTATGTGGAGATGGTACCTTTCTCCAGGGTACCTCAGTGGTGCCACCTGCAGTCCTGGAACTCAGACCCATGCCCTTCTGATTGCAGGGACTACTCCCTAACCAACAGGCCACCCAATAGGTCTATGATAAGGCATTAATGACTCCAGATTTTTTCAAGTCGACTAATCAGTTAGCAAAGTCGAAGTCGAGTCGACTAGTTGTTTGATGACGTCATCACACACGCAGCGGAGGAACATGGGTGTGCAACCTGAGCAACTTTTATTAAAAGTTCTCTGTAACATTAACAGTCAACACGACAAATAAACAGAAATGGACAATCAAGGGTTGTAATGCTCTTAATTTTGCTGGGTTTATAAAAACGGCCTACTGAATGAAGAACCATTTCTTCCTTTTCTTTTTCTCTTTAATATTTCTCCTTTCCTTTTCTTCTACCCATTTCTCTATTTCTTTTATCTGCCCATTTCTTCTTTTGTTTTTATCTGCCCATTTCTTCTGTTTTTATCTGCCCATTTCTCATTTTCTTTTCCTGATACAGTATATTGTCCCCGTCGTATTGTGTGTCAGAAGGCTCAAAAGGCAATAGATATGGACCATGTTTAACTACACATACCCAGCTTAAATATGAACCTTGCGACAACCAACGAACAAGGAAGTCCATCTGAAATGCCACTAAGCAGCCGCATGCTTTAGGACAGAGATGTGAGAGGACTGTGGGCATTGGGCAGTGCTCAGGTACACAGGCTGTTCATTTATAAGGTGCTGCCTTTTGCTTCCCAATTCATTCAGGCCATGACGACTATGGACCGGGTCTATGTGCTAACACTGGCTAGTCTTCTGTCCCAGGGTGAGTTTAGCTCTATATCTCTATATTATCAAAATGTTAATGATATGCATACTTTAACATCTATTAGTGTTATATTAAATTGTAACGGCTTGATTGTACAATAATCCAGTGTTGACCATTATCTTGCCTTGCAGCTGATGGTTATTACTAATGAACTGCTTGGTTGAAAAGCTGTTTAATTTTGTTATTATTATTATTATGATTATTAATAATAATAATAATACATTTAGAATTATCCTTATTGTTATTACTCTTATTATTATTATGATTATGATTATTATTATTATTATTATGTTGTGATTAATTTAGTGAATTGTATTATATTGTTATCAAATTTTCAATTATTATATTTATTGTGAGCTGTAAAAATGAACTTTACTACTGTTTGAGACAACACGAGGGATGCTTTTCACAAAGCGGGACTGATCTTGGATCAGTCAGTGATATCATCGCTTCTGCTCCTGAGGTCATTTGTTGTGTAATGAGGTTGCTTGCAGTTTTCACCTACATGTTGAAATTTAGCTCAGTTTTACATCTCACAGTAAATCATACTTTGTCATAAACCACAAGCCTGCTCCACATTAAAGAAGAGACGGATTTAAGAGTTTAAGACTTAAGTTTCGAGTATTTACAGGAAATTTACAGGAAAAGATTTGGATGACTACTGACTCCTAGTGTTGGTGACGTTGGCCTCTTGGCTTCGGTTTCAAAGAACCAGAATTTGTACTCCAAACATGTTTTTAATGGCGGGTGAATTATTAATCTGTCATGGGTCTTTGCTAAACTCTGATTAATTTGTAAGTGGGCCACACTAATCAAAAGCGCGAAGCACGTCTGGGACTCCAAAAGGGAACAATAGAAAACAATGCCCTCCCAGGGTTTAAGTATAATTACTGAACGCCAGTGAGCTTATTCTGTTTAAAGCCTCAAACTGATCTCTGAAGTATTTCTGCAGTTTGTTTCCTTATTAATGAATGTTTTTTGACTCACTGGATTTAAAATGAAATGATCACTATGAGGTTAAAGTGCAACCTACTAAGAAACTGGACACTAACTAATTTCCATGTGTTTGGTTCTGGTTCACACCAGCTTCAGGAAACCAAAGGTCAAGTAATAGTTTGCTAAAAGTAACAGTTCAGGGCCAAAGTCTCAGAAAGATTAACTTGTGAGATGGAATGAGGACAATGTGAAGGATAAAAATAACTTTTTGAGTTTTTCATGGTTGTTAGAAGCAATGGCCTAAAAAAACACTAAAGAAACTTCACAGTTCTTCAAGGTCAACAGGTCAAATATGGTCAACTTGCTTTTCAAGTGGTGGTGTGGGATACTACAAAATTTGGTATCGATCTGATACCAAGTAAATACAGAGGCAGTATCGCTGATACTGATACCGATACAGTTTTTAAAACTTTTTAATAATAAAGGTGGATGCATAATCAAATTGCTAAATCTGAATTAATTTATCTGTGCTTTAAGTGTTTTTGTAATTATTCTTCTGAATTATTAATTAATTAATAATAAAAATGATTAATTCTATAGCACATCTATTTGTTGCTAAAATATAGTAATCATCACAGTTAACACAAAAGGGTAATTATATTTAATCAAATCTGAGCCACATATGCAATGCATTTGTTTCAATTCTAGTAAATGTATTCATTTAAATAACATCTTTCAATGGGATAAATGTATTGTATCTAGGTTGTAACATAACTTATACTTTTTTTAGTTGGCTGAAGTACAAATGACCAGCTGCACTTTTAATATTAATTAATGCCGAAGATATTACTTTTATATTACTTTCACCACTTTTATCTACCTGGATATTCTCTGCCATGCTGAAAGGCTTCTGCCAGTGACCTCTGCCTCTGGGGCGGGGGTCTGGGTCTGTCGGGGTCAGGGGGTGGGGGTTTCTCTCCTCCTCTCTCCTTTTCTGAAGCTCAGTTTTCTTTTTTATGACTTTTCATGTTTATATAAATTTGTTGTGTTTCCAGTGTGTTTAACAGCCTTTTTACAAATGAGACAGCTGGCTGTTGTTTCATTTTCAGGCTGCTCCGTCTCTCTCTCTCTCTCTCTCTGTTCTCTGCTCCGTCTCTCTTTCTCTCTGTATGTTCTGTGCTCTCTCTCTCTCTCTCTCTCTCTCTGTGCGTATGCACGCTGCTTGCTCGCATTCGCCTGGTGCGCTCAATATCAATACCAACTTTGATATCGATATTACCGATATTTGGATCGATCTGCCCACCACTACTTGAAAGAAGCAAGGTGGACCCCAATAGATTTGCAATATGGTGGTGTCATTTAGGGTTGTGAAGCAGGGCTAGGTGGGTCAGTTCTAAATTAGTTCATTGGAAGCCTGTATTTGTCCCATTACCACTTCTGCTACCTGCTATAATGCTAATGTTAGTGCCCATATGTGATTTGCAGTATTATGTCATCATCTGTATTATTATAGCATCTGTAGTTTGTTCACAATACTTAATTTAAGCTTCAAGTAGCTGGTGCGCTCACAAATGTCATAGTCATAATTCTCAAAATCAAAATAGAATGAACTGATCTAGAGTAGTTGAACATCATTTTGATTTCCTTTAGTTAAGCATGTTCTGATCTCTGTTTTCCTCTTATTTATTTAGGTTCTTACGGGCAATTAGATGGTAAGTCACTGTTCTTTAGTAATGGATATATCTCTGTAACTTAAAGGGAAAGTAAACTTATCTTCCAAAAATTCTTCATAATTCAGTGGTTAATAGATTTATTTAGAATGGGTTTGACCTGAAACGCTCCAAAGCTAAAAAAGTCAGAACTTTTCACAACGGTGAGGAACGGAACCAGACATCTGCCTATAAAAGCTTCAGTTCGTGTAGGTTTCTCCGGTAAGAGCTGCCACCTGGAGCATGATGGTTAGATATAAGCAGGAGCAGTCTTGACACAAGTCTGTTTCTCCTCCTCCAGGAGCCCAGGTGTTAGATAAGGTTTTCCAATACAGAGTAACAAGATGGCAAACCTGAACAGCAGGTTGGTGGAGAGCTTAGTGAAGCTATGGGTGACTCTCCCTCTAGATCGGCTGGGCTTTATACAAAGGGGAGGAGACACAGACAACTATTCACACGGACAATAAAGCTCTCAAAGAAACATACTTAAACTGAACACAAGACAGAAGGACATGTTGTCAGGTACGTATCAACCTTGCTAACAAGGCTCAGTGCTCTCACCTGGGTTGCCTAGGCACTGGAAGACCACACACACATAACAACTGTCACTAGGACAGAACCTGTAGTCACCTAATACTCAGGTGACGGAGCCCGCTGGGGGTGTGACCGAGGTGGACTAGGCATGACAGCTAAAAACACTCAGAAGTGGTTCAGTGGTCAGTCTGGAAGTAAATATGTGTATATTCAGGTTGGAGACATGATGCTTGGTTTCATTCATCACTGCTATAACGAAATCTGAGAGCCATTTCTTGGAAAATTGGTTGAATCCCCCTTAAACCAAAAAACAAAACTGTTTAGTTGAAAAGTAGAGAACATTCCTCCTGTAGACTGTGTTTTCACCAGTACATCTTTTTATTCTCTCAGCGTGTGGTACCACTTTCCTCAACACCAGGATAGTAGGAGGTCATGATGCTCCAGCTGGAAGTTGGCCCTGGCAGGCGAGTCTTCATTTTTCTGGACAACATTTTTGTGGAGGTTCCCTGCTCAATAAAGACTGGGTATTATCTGCAGCACACTGCTTCGTCTTCACAAGGTTGGTTTTTGTGTCATCAGTGGTTTATATTAGTATTTTTACTGCTTCAGCTTCATACCACTATCTTTTGATTAAAACTAACCTTTTTAGAAGCAAAGGAACGGACTTGTAAGTCACACAAACACTCACACTGCCCCTTTTTCCATTGTGGAAATGACTCTTGGCAACACCATTCTGGTTTCTTTTACTATCTGATGTAGTACTAATTCATTTTTGCTCCCTCCAGTGCAGCCAGCTGGACTGTGTACCTTGGTCGGCAGAACCAGGAAGGCCCAAACCCAAACGAAGCTTCCCGAAGAGTATCTAGGATAATATTACACACTGGCTACAGTATTAACACAAATGATAACGACATTGCTCTGCTCAAACTGTTGTCTCCAGTCAACTTTACCACATACATCAGGCCAGTATGTCTGGCAGCAAACAATAGCGTTTTCCACCATGGTGTGGAGAGCTGGGTCACTGGATGGGGAGAGGTTGAGGAAGGAGGTGAGAGGTAGCAGAAGCGGATGGAATTCTTCCTGGTGCTTAATGGAATATGTGATGACTGAGTTGCTCTTCTCTGATCTTCTCCCAGTGCGTCTTCCATCTCCTCAGACTCTACAGGAGGTGAAGGTTCCTGTAGTAGGAAACAGACAGTGTAACTGCCTTTACAGTGTTGGATCCATCACTAACAACATGATCTGTGCTGGTCTGCAGGAAGGGGGAAAAGACTCATGTCAGGTATTAGATCTGTTGACTACTCAATAGGTTAATGGGGCATTCTGGCTTTAAAATATTGGAATAAATAATTTTACTGATGTAGAGGCAGTACTGTTGGCGCATCTTCTTACTTAAATTCTACATCTGCCAGCAAAGGGCGAAGGAAAAAAATAGCCCTCATGTACACCATTGCAGCTCCTCTTACCTTCAAGATATCTCGTTGAGCTTTTCTTGTCTTAAAATCAGAAAAACTCACTCTATAGACTACTGTGGCATTCCTGTAAGAAACAAGTAGCATGTTTGCTACAGATGTAAGCAATACCTCCATTTTGTAAGCTGACCAAAGTGCCTTTTCTTTTGATATAAGTGGTGAAAATGTAAACAGATTATGAATTAAGATGGTCTTAAGGCATTAATGCATTTTTTAAAAGATGGTTTTAAAAATTAAAATAAAAATTCCCTCAACAGAGAGATTCTGCAAATGTTAGTGAATTTCTATTAATTTCACTGAAAATCAAAAAGCTGTAACTCTCCCACATGCTGCATTTTATACCACATTACTATGTTTAAGTGATATATGTTGTTCCCAGGGAGATTCAGGAGGTCCGATGGTGAGCAAGCAGGGCTCGGTGTGGGTTCAGGAAGGTGTGGTCAGTTTTGGCTTTGGCTGTGCTGAGCCTGGGTTTCCTGGAGTTTACACCAGAGTGTCCCGATACCAAACCTGGATCAGCTCCCACATCACTAGTGACTCTCCAGGCTTTGTCCAGTTCATCTCCAGTGGAACCGACCCTGACAGCACTTACTCCTGCCCCGGCCTGCCTCCACCTGTGACCCGTGAGACAGAAATTTTCACAACGGCTCCCACACCAGTAAACCTGTCATCTTCTGGTATGATCAAATTTAAAACCTTGTGCAGACCTTATCATCAGACGTCATGTCTTATCTAAGAGCTCTCTAGCGCTTTGTAGGGTCGAAACTAGTGCTCCATCTCACTCTCACTTAATTCCCGTGTGCAGTTTGTGGCAGCGCTCCACACAACACAAGGATAGTAGGGGGTCAGGATGCCCCTGCCGGAAGTTGGCCATGGCAGGCCAGTCTGCACTGGCTTGGCTCACATGTTTGTGGAGGGTCTCTCATCAGCAGTGAGTGGGTGTTGTCTGCTGCCCACTGTATCTTAAGGTAAACAGCACAACTATTTATTTATAGGGGCCTATTCTCAGAGAACCACATTTCTAGCTTTTATGTGGTACAAAAAACATATCCTTCAGCCCTCAGTCCACATTTGTAAACTAAGCGGCAAAAAAGTTGTCATAGCCACGAATACATTTACATAAAGGAATGCCAATCAGCCTCAAACAGATTAGCATTTATCTTACAATAGTTCATGACAAATTAAAATACTATCTTATATTATTTAAATGATAAAAATAACATAAACTGAATTTTAAAAATGTAATGTGTGTGTGAAACTGCATGTCATGGCTAAGTGGGTGTAACTGAAAAACAGACCTGGTAGTTTAATGAGAAGACGTAGATGGATGTCTAACTGAAGCTGCTCCTCTCCTTAGCTCCGTTACTGCAGGGTGGACGGTGTATCTTGGTCGGGAACATCAGGAGGGCAGCAACCCAAATGAAATATCCAGACTTGTGGTCATGATCATTCGACATCCTAATTACGACAGTGACACTAGTGACAATGATGTGGCTCTGCTCAAGCTGGATTCTCCAGTTCCCTTCACAGACTTCATCAGACCAGTGTGTCTGTCAGCGGAGGGTAGTGTTTTCCACACTGGAACACACAGCTGGGTCACTGGCTGGGGACTCACTAGTGAAGGAGGTGAGGTTTTCAGATAGTCGGTCCAGAGGTGTTAGCCATCCTGCTGAACTGAGAATATACTTTTGAAGTGTAGAAAAAAGAATATGGACATTCAAGTTTGCCTTCCCATCTTTTTCTTTTCTTCTCTAGTGCCCCTTCCCTCTCCTCAGACTCTGCAGGAAGTGGATGTCCCTGTGGTGGGAAATCGACAGTGCAGCTGCCTCTATGAGAACATAAACATTACAGACAACATGATCTGTGCTGGTCCACTAGAAGGGGGCAAAGACTCATGTCAGGTAAAAGACCAGTCTGAAATCAGTATTGATATCGGTCAAATGAACTACAATTTGTGAAAGTCTTCAAAATTCTATAATTCAGTGATTCAGTGTAGCTGTACTTGCAATTTCTTTACAGTGGTGGTGAATAGAACCAGACGTCTCCAACACTATTATTTTCCTCTGGACCCCCAGTATGCTTCTATGCGCCTTCTGTTATGGAATCTTTAATAAAATATGTTAAACCAGATAGTTTGTTTATTCTCTGCAGTGAAGGTTCAGTCTTCACTCAGACAGGTCTGTGTGAGGAGGAAAGCAGAGCACTAAAACACACAAGCATAAATACACTAGTGAGGGAGAGGAGGACACACACGTCTGATAGCCAGGCTCTGTGGTCAAGGTTGTTGGCTGCGCAAACAAAACATTTTGTTCTTCCCTAGCACATTCACTTTAATATGGTATAAGCAAGGGCACTCTGTACATGTTATCATCCCATCTGGTCTCACATCCTCCTTAATAATCTGTTACACTAACATGCACTATCATCACTTCTACATTCTAGAAGGGGTCATGCTGTATATTTCCATTACAGTGTTTATATAGAATATCGATGATGATAAAATTGTAAATCAGTTTTCTTCTGGGACCATTTTGCCTTGTGACACCCAGCATAGAACACAACCATCCTGAGTGGATTCAGTTTTAAACGAAACACTTCTCAAAACTCTGGGAAAACATTGTCTCAGGCATCAGGCAGCGCATTTATAACCATAACATTCTGTGAGGGAGCTTTTAGAGAAAGATTCCATTCAACACCATGTGAACAGTTCTGACCCTCTAGAAAATAACATTTTACACCAGGTCCAGTGTGCATGACTGTGATCTTTTGCATTAAATGAAACTTCTGAAAGTATGTCTGGAAATGTCTTGTTTTCAGGGAGATTCAGGAGGTCCGATGGTGAGCAAGCAGGGCTCAGTGTGGGTTCAGGAAGGTGTGGTCAGTTTTGGCTTTGGCTGTGCTGAGCCTGGGTTTCCTGGAGTTTACACCAGAGTGTCC
>JBBPCY010006802.1:0-15880 GCA_037974405.1 Brachyalestes nurse
CGTCCTCCTCAGGTCGACCCGGAGAGAAAGGAACAACAATCATAATGGGCATAACGAAAGAGGGTCTTAATGAACAATTGAGGAGCGACTGTGCAGGAGAAGAATAATTTTACAGTAATCATTTTTTACAGTAGCTACAGTAATTTCTGTGTCTTCAGACCAAGCTTAGACTACATGATGGAATGATAATGTTGATGTCAGAACAACAGCAACAAGTTATGTACGATTCATTATTGTAGAGCTGTTTATTGTTGTCCTTTGTATCCTTTTTTACTTTATCATTTGAAAAGCATACCTGCCTTTTACATTGTATGAACATTTTATGGTAAATGGGCCAGCAGAAACAGTCCAAAAGTATTTCTTTCCTTTACTATTATTATTATTTTATTATTATTATTATTTTTAAACATTTATTATATGTAAATATTTTTTTCCTCCAAAGTGTTAAAGAATTTTTGTTCAGAAAGTGATGATAAGGAACTGAAAAATGCATTATATGTCCAAAGGTTGGTAGACACCTGCTTCTTCAACATTTCTCAGGGACTTTGTGAACCCTTTGCTGTAGTTACAACCATCTACTCTCTACCAAAGGCTTTTTCTCTGGATGCTGGAACATTGCTGGGAGAATTTGATTGTATTAGGACAATAAAGCATTAGTGAGATGAGGTACTGATAGTCAGTTCCAGATCACAAATGCTACTCAAGCTCATCTCAGAGGTACTGGATGGAGCTACATCAATTTACCACTGTTCCTCTGCTCCACAGTCCAGTGAGCAATAAACCATTCTTGTCATTACCTGGCACTGGGGATAGTGACTAGTCCAGAGTGGCCCATTCTACTGGGAATGCTTTTATATGAAGATTATACAATGTGTGGGTGGTGTGTGCAATCCAATGCCTGTGTTAGCAACGGCGCCACATTAAAGTAACTGCAGTCCCCCATTAGAAAAGATATCTGGGTACGTTTAGACATATAGTGTATGTATTTGATTTTTGTTCAATAAGGTTGAACCCATTCTGTAGCAAGTTCGTCAAAGTGATACAATCATCACCAAAGCAAGGCTAGTCAATAAGACTTCATTTCTGTTTTTTGCCTTTGAGAACTGCAGAACAGATCTAAAACATGAGAGCCAAAGTGAACAGAAGTGAATTATACCAAGGTGAATTAAACACAATCCTAACCATTATAGACAATAATGCATTTTCGTGCTCATTATAAGCCCATGTTCCCTTTAAAGTGTTCTGTTTCTGATCTTTTGTGCCACATAGAGAAATCAATACACATTTTCAGCATTTCTAGTAGCTGAGCCAATTGGTTCAATATAGACGATAGCGATGGCACAGCTTTCTTTTCAGGATGATTCCTTTCAGAAGTGGATAATGTCCCCGGATGCGCTGTAGCCTACCCTCCTTCCAGCTTGCTGCATCCATTTAGTCCAACACTTTTCAAACCTGCCTGCACCTCCTAGGACATGATTGTAGCCTTCACATATCACAAGCATTAATCAAAGGCACAAACAAAAAAATGCTCCTTTTGGCTTAAAGAGCGACAATGAATGGGGATAAACAGCAGCACTTATCAAACTTCAGGGCTGTCAAGAACAGACGCACTGAAACCTACATATTCTGTTATTTCGTGGACCCCAGGTGATCAGAATCAGTTAACAATTCACAGTTAGTCATATGAGAGTGTTCATCAGGGGTGAGTTGTGTGTAAATGCTGTTTTAATGGAAATAAACATTATGGCAGCAGCTAAACATATACAATTTACCAATAAACAATATATAGTAGTTCTGTGCAAACTTCAGTTTAATTGCACTTAGTAAGAAGCTGAAACAAAAATGTCTAAATAAAAAAGTTTTCAAACCTGGAATGACAAACTGCAGATTATTTTGTAATGACTAAGTGAGAAAAATCAATATAATTACTATATTAAATAAATATTCAGGTTCTGTTATTCAGTTAAAGGTTTAATGCAAATTTTCCATTTGCAGGACTAATAAAGGTTTATCTTAATTCTGTTCGGGAAAGATGCGGTTAGATTACACAAATGGAAAAGCATGGCAGCATTGGTGGTCTTTCTTCTGTTTGACTTTGATAAGGTGTCAAAGACTGCACCTATTCTGTAAACAAAGCAAGAGTTTAATAGTGAACTTGTTTACTAACTGCAGTGAATTTCAAAGAGGTTTGTTTTTTATAAAGAAAATCTCTTGCCTCAGGACCCCTTTAAGGGAGAGACAATGAGTACAGATGCCAAGCAATAAGCAAGAAGACGCAGATCCTGATCAATTTCCAATTAACATGCCTTCAACTGTTTCCTTTCTGTTGTTCTCTTGTTTTCGTGCTTCTAAACAAATGCTTGTTTGTCTGAGTGCAGGAGTCAATTCAATTCTGAGGGAGATAATTACCGGTTCCTGTTTTCTTGGGGGACTTGGTCTTTCTTTAAAGAGTATAAATTACATTAATTAGATGTGAATGAAAACCACATAATATCCAGCTTGTTTTGCCAAAATGTTTGTTCAAATCTGACAAAGAATGAGCTTGACCACTGCAATTTATCAATTTCCTTTCACGTTTTGGAAGATATGGGAAACAGCTTCATCATACTATTGATCTTGGAAAAAAACTTTGTACTTCTATTTGTTCCCCCTTTTGCATGATTTGAACCAGTTGACTTTACATTGTGTTAATTTGATGAACAGGCCTACAGTGAAAATGTGTAATAAATTCAAAAATGGACCTCAAGTAAAAATTTGGTTCTGATTATGACAATATGCATTACCAGTCTAATGAAAGTGTTTTAAGATCAAATGCCCTTAATTTAATCCTGTCACTCCAGGGTCATTTATATCACCAGAGTGTGTGTAGAAAAGACTTCACTACTGCAATACTTAAACTGGTGTGAAGGTCAAAGGGGGAGCATGAGGTTTTATAAAATATGAATAGACATGTTACACAGATTAGGCAAATAAAGTGGTGCTATAAGAAAAAGAAGGAAAAACAGATGTTCAGTCTGTGAAAGCTTTTCTTGGATAACCACAGCGAAACACACATTATGGAGGATCTTTTCCATTTAAAACAGAGTGATTTGCATGTTCAAGCATGAAATATTGATCATGTTCTGAGGCTAGGTAACTTCACGTTGCTTTGAAGGGCACATCATCTATTTCAGAAATAAGGCTATTAATACCACTATTTTTAATTACTGAGCTAAAACACTCCACATTTAATGTGGATTACTACCAGGATTCATACATTTAGTCATACATTTCTTTTATTTATTTATTGATATACTGTATGTTTAAAATTAATATTTTTAAGCAAAATTGCTTTTTTTAAAGTATAGAGGTTTTTCTTAGGGTAAAATATTGTGATTCCACATTATGAAAAATGTATGTCTATAATAATGATATGTAGCATGAAATCAAGATAAATTAAATATTAACATATCAGGTCATTTAATAGAATTTCACTGTTATTTGGTTTAAAACTCAGGGGCCTTCTATGTGTGTGTGTGTGTGTGTTCGTGTGTGTGTGTGTGCGCATGTGTGTTTGTTTAGCGCAAGAAGAATAGAGATGGAACGATTTTTGTGTTTGTATCTCAGAAGGAGGTATGGGTTTAATCACCACACACACTCTGTACTCACACTTCTCTCAGCATAGGTCTACAAACTGCCTCCTCCTTCCCCATCTCCACCTTATCGCCCCTCTGCAGCTTAGGGCACACTCTGTTCCTCCATATGAGGTCAGAAAATGGCAATGTGGTAAAGAGTGCCTGGACTAGTACAATTAGTGATAGTCATGTGAGTGGGTCATTAGGCTGGTGGTATCAATGAGACTGCCAGTCAGTTAACAAATCAAAAGTGACTGTGTTTATGAACCATGCCTTCCCTTTAAAAACTAGTAGGGTGTCAACTCAATAAGAAATTAGGCCACTGTGCTCACTCACACTTTGGATTTCCAGAGATGAGGAAGTATACACACCAGATGTTGGGGTCTGTTGATCCTGATTAATAACAGCTTAAAACAAAACCAGCATCTGCACTCAGAATAATAAAGTCACCATGTTGTTGGTTTTATTAGCGTTTCTGTCATCGACATTACCCAGCTGGGACTAAAACTTTTCACCACATTTCCTGGACAAACTGGGTCTGAAATCTAATCCTGAACTATTCATCATTTTTATTGGAGAGTATTATAATCTTTAGTCACTGTATGGAAAAGCAGCCCACTGGTTTCAGCTCAGATAGCAAACTTTGCTACCTAAAATCTCTGAAGAAAATCAAATCATTGCTCATCAAAATAGCAATAAGAAAAGCAGATTTGCATAAAGTGGGAAAAATGTGACCCAATGTGTTTATGTATGGCAGTAAAAAATATTTTCCCAGAATTAGTAGGATGCAGCTCCTCACACTTCCAATGCTGCCAACTATTTTCCATGCGAAGTACCTTAATCCTCCTTAAAAAGTCACTAAATGCTCGCTGTTGTTGCCAAACACAACAAGATTTTCTTTAGTAGATGGAGAGTAGTGGTGGTGGTGGGCGGGTAGTTTCATTTGTTGGCCATTCATTGGGGTGAAAAGACATGAAGGCGACATCCTTACATACACTTACATACTTTACATTCTTTAAATATGTGCTTTTTACATACTATATAGTGTGATAGTAATTGGATTATTGCATTTAAAACAAAAGAAGGCAATCAGTCAAAGACGTCCAAAAACATTTTAGAAGTAGGCTTAGACTCTGTACATATATACATACATATATACATATATACATAAGTTTACATATACATCTGAATACATATATATTTTCCAATACACATGTCCATATTTATATTTCTAGATTGTACAATGGACTTCTTGTACTGTACTGTTAATATAGTTCTATTCTATTCTATTGTTTTTTTTTTTATTTTCGCTGCTCTTATCTTTGTACTGTCCACTTTCTGCCATGACAATGCAAATTTCCCACTTGTGAGACTAATAAAGATTTATCTTATCTCTTATATTAGTTGAGAATATTTATAATGAATTATATGAAGATAAATAAATCCAAGATCACATCTTTAGTGAATTTTTGCCTGAACAAAATTTCAAGTGATGAAGACAAAGTTGAGAGAAAGATCACTGGCAGTCTTGTACTTATCAGAGATGGCATTAGTTATATGAGAGACAAAAACATTTGGCCTATTGTCCTAAAAGGCTTTAGACTGAGTCTTGCAACAGTACTTGTTCAAGGCGCATTTCCAGGATGATTCCTAGCTTGGGTGGGTTTGCTCTATCATTGGATCGCCAGCAGCATCCTGGTAAATGGGCACCTATCAGTGGACATACACTGTGGCTTCCGTCAGGGTATTTACTCTTCTATACATTGAGCTACTCATGGAGATCTTGAGAAGAGTCCAATGAATCTCTGGACTTAGCATTCCCGGAGGTAGTGGGTTGATGAGAAAGTGTGTTTTATACATGAACAATGTGAATCTTTTACGTATTGATATATCAAAAGAGATTTTGACCTGACTGACTGGAATGGAAGACCTTTAGCTGCTAAACTCCAAAGCACAGTGGAGACAAAATTCTGTTTTAGGAGTCCTTGTGTCCAGGCCTTATGTTTTTAAAAACGTAATGATAAAACAGTGCAGTTTGTCGGGGAGAGGATGGATATTTTAACTGCTCCTCGTTCCACTGCATTTGCTGTGCAGGGCTGGGTACTGGTGAGTCCAGTGCACTGCCTCCCTGTAAAAGAGACCAAGACAAATTGATGCAATACATCCCACCCTGCTAAGCACAAGGACCTGTGGTGGATGGTTGCTCATGAAACCCTCCCAGCCAGGACTGTGATGCGCTTCCAAAGCATGGCAAGGGATCCTACATACCCACGACCAGGGTGTGGCACTCTGGAAGAGAGGACCTGTGGGGACTGACCAGCACTATGGCTCACCCTGAACAGCATAAAATATGCCATCTGGACCTCCAGAATCCTGCTGGTGAGGAAACACGTGACAGTGTATCTGCAGGCCACGCACCATCTGGCCAAATCAATGCTGCAGGGGTATGCTGCACGTGGACCTTCAGAATGGGGTGCCGGGGTCACACATGGAAAGGCCCTAGGCACCAGGAACCCTGGGTCGACGCAGACACACGGCTAATAGAACAAGCGGGACGGGTGACGCCCTGGTTTCAGAGGGGCTCTGCCGGGTCCTGAAACAGCAGGCCTTTTGTGTGGGTTTCAGAAAATGGCGTGTGCTAATATTGATAGAGACTCACCCTGGAGCTGTACAGATGACACAATGGACATTTTAAAAAGATGTTTTCTACCTATTCTATTCTATTTCTTCTAAATGACCAGAGCTACAAAAGGATTTAAAAGTTATTAATTAAAAATCTGTACACTCAATATATTTGTTGGTGACAATTTTTTAAAGAGCAATATCTCTGCTGCTCATCATGTTACTATGACTTAATTAAATTATAGATTTAATTCAGCCCTATTAACTTGAGTTGCTTCTTCTGCTTCTGTTAGCTGAACATGACCACATTATGCTGAATGTATGAGTTATACATTAAAAGTATATGAAAAAAATCAAAATTTGTTCATTTGAATTCGAGTGCATGTTACGCAATCTTAGAAGCTACTTAAACATGAGCCACCACTTGATAAATTATTATTGTTATTATTATTGTTTTTGTTGTTGCTGTTGTTAAGTTTTAAGTCTTGTTTTGTTTATTATCTTTCTTAATGTCTTTGACAAAACACCTTACTGAGGCCACAGATCTGCATAAACACACCAAAAAAAAAGAAAAGAAAGCCATGCATGCTTTCAGCACAGCATTCACCTTATTCACCCACATCTTTAGTTTTACAACAAAGGGAAAACAAAATCACAATAGCAAGTTCAAGAGAGCATGAAATTGAGTTTAGAGTAAAATAAATGATTAACAAGTTTGTGACGATACACAAGAAATTAATTTAAGCCATAAAGCACCACATAATCAAGATATTGTCTTTTGGCTTAGGTTGATTCAACACAGAGTACTTTACCTAGTGACCACACAGCCAGTAAAACTTGCACAGACAGCACAGAAATAGGCAGGCATGAAATTATATTAATGTCAATCAATTTTAACAGTAAATATTGTAAACTGAGGCACTGCATATCCTCCAGATACAAACAGTTTTGTGAACAACCAATGAATTCCAAGACACTTTATTCAGAAAGGCAACATATATTCTGCACAGCTCTTAACACTTTTGCACTTCAGTATCTTTTTAAGGAGCCCAAAATATGGGTTACATGAATGCATTTCTCTCTCTTTGGGCTTAGCTGTGTTGTGCTTGTGCAGGAGGTGCATAATGAGCATTCATCCAAAATTAACAAAAAGTTAAATGGCTTAAACCTGAAGACTTTGGTGGAATTCCCATTTGGGTTGCGGCTGTGTCAGACAGCACAGTTCCCCCAGGGAAGAAGGAGACTGCAGCAGATGGCTTATCTTAGCACTCGTCCACAAGGGACTTCAACTCTGTGATGTTTGGCAAGCTTTTTAATTCTCTATGAAGTATTGTCTTACCTCCAGTGGTGTAGTCGAGTAATTTACTATCATATATACATATGCAGTGGAGTCCTTATTTGCACTGATCTCTCAGGTATACTTAGTAAAACAAGACCACAGACAACATAATACAATGTGCACATAATTAAACCAAGAAACAACAAAAGCAATAAATAAGCAATATGCAGAATGCATTATTACAGTTAGCCATTTTAAATGTGGATTGTGGTGTGATGGAAGCTGTTATTGAGTCTGCAGTATCGCTTGCCAGAGCCCAGAGAGAAGAATAGTCTGTGGCAGAGAAGGCTGGAATCCTGAATAACGGATTGGGCTTTATTGCAACAAGGTCTGGGGTGAATTCCATGAATTGAAGGTAGGTCAAATTCTACAACCTTCGGCACCATTGCCACAGTTTTCTGTAGCGCAACACTGTCATGTATCATAGCACTGCTATACTGCGCAGATGCTTCTACTTGCTACATTTCTTTAAGCACTGCCAACTTTCGAACATAGGTTTGAAAGCCAAAAGTGCAGGCACTGTTGTGCCTTTTTCAATGTGGTTACAGTGCTATGGCAAGTTTATATAGATCCTGTAGGCCAAGGAACCTGAAGCAGCTGAATATTTACACCACTGTGACACTGGTGCTGTGGATCTCTTGATGTCCACACTGACTTATTTGGCCTTGCTGGTATTTTTGGGACAAACTGCTCAAACCACCTAGCGTTAGAATACATTACGAATGTGTTGTTAAGCGGTTAATCAATATGCAAAACATTCTTACAATCAGCAATTTTTTAAATTACTGTTAGCATACTTAAACATGCTGAAATATCAATCTCCCGCTCACCAGAACCATTCGCAATTATAATACGGCATCACAACAGCGTTGTTAGTGACTTCCTTATTAACTGTTCATCAACAACAGAAATCTCAGTATCATTACATGCACTTCAGTCTCGTATTCATTGTCTACGATTAACAATATAAGCTGTTTGTTTGTTTGTTTGTTTATGTTTACTTTAAAACACTCAGCTGGTTAACCAAGAATAATATGCACTGTGATTTCCACTGTGGTAGAACACCTCTTTACACTCACACTATGCCTTTGATGATGATTAATTTCAAATATCAGGCTTCCTTCTCTTCACTGCTGTTTACACACATAGATCTCTGACTAAACACAGATCGGTATAGTGCTAGACAGGGTTAAGACAGAGAAAAAAAGTGACAGGGCTAGACTCAGCGGTCTTACAAAAGGAAAACCTAGCGATCGTAAGTGAAACAGATATTTAACCTTAGTTGTTGTCGTAAAACAGCATATTTAAGCTTATTTTAGCATATGTATGCATTTATAGGAAGATAAACATGCGCACATTAGCAATTAGCAATTAGCCAATAGCTAGTATCCATGGTCATTTTCTTAAATAAATGCAATACTGTTACCTGAAAGTTAGGTCCTATGTCCCGTTGAATTTTCACAATCAATGTTTATGTTCTTTGTCCTGTGGAAATTACATATTCCCTATATTCTGATGGCTAAATGATGACATTCCAGTACACAACAATATGCCATAGTCAACTTCTATACCTCACAGCCTTGTTTTCAGCATGGCCGCGGGCTGAATACCTATAGGTAGCTTTAGCATCCGTTTTGGAAATATTTTAAGCAACACACAAGACGCATAACAAACATTATGTCCATGATATAATGATCTGGTGCCCCTGCTGCCACATGTTTTTTTTTAGTGTTTTCAGTTCTACTCTTCACTCAGGATGCCAGAACCTGGCAGTTAACTGGAGTATTATTTACTAGGTGTGATAAACTTCCAAAACTTGTTGTTTTAAAAGTTTATATCTGTTTATATCTACCACAGATAAGCTAGTCACCTTTCATAAAAGGGTGTCATGTCTCGGTCAGCGGCTGGTAGAGGCCGCTATTGTGTTTTTAGATCGAACTCTTTATTTTGAAATGGGGTTATGCTTGTTTCTTTAGTCACTTTGTCAGCTGCCCTGTGTTTCAGCTAAGTGATTGTGTTAAATGATTGGTAATGTCTGTGCAGGTTTTGTACGTAAGTCCCAAGAGTTTTGTATTCAGTTGCTGATCGTCCCTCACATTTACCCTCACACCACCTGGTCCTTGTGTGTCTTCTGTTTAGTGTGCTTTAGTTAGGCCCTTGTGTCGTTTTGCTTTGGTTGTGTGTAGAGTCTGTGTCTTTTTGTAATAAAACAATCTATGGAACCTGCATTTGTGTCTCGCCTCACTCCCCGAGCACAGCAAGACGTGACAATGGGTTTAAATAGTAAAAAAAAGATGAAGAGAAACTCATCAATGAGATGGAGAGGAGTGACCATTTCTCCATGTCTTCTAATGACAGTAACTAAAATAAGTTTATAGGGGAACTGTTGCACTGCTGTAACACTTTCAATATCAGTTTGTGTTTTTAATCAAATGTGAGCTACTGATGTTGCTTTTAAATGTGTTACGCAAAGGTAAAATGTATAATTAGTTCTCTGAAGATATTAGCTGATCCATGTGTTTTACATTTTGAGTTGATCAGACTTCTTTCCAGTGTCAGTTAGGCCACTATCACTATCAATAATTTCTGTATTGTTTTGTTTGCCAAATGTACAATACTGTGCAAGTACTGTGCAATTTCCATTGATGCCTTTTTGAGAGAAACATACCTGAAAAAAATCGTCAAGCATTTCAACAAATCTATACTGCGTTTCTAGCAACACGTAGCAGTACCTAGCATAACTTAATGGAGACTTAATGGACTCAATTTTTACTGATACAAGTCAAAATATCATCTGATGCCACAATGTATTTGGAAAAGATTATGGTATTAAGTTTTATCAACATTGCCCAGCACTAGAAGCCCTCTGAGACAGAACATGTCACGCATGTGGGAGTTTTGAGGGGGAACGGACAGTTGATTTACAGAATTTTACTCTCATCTACTAGGTTTTTTTAATGTTAATGTGTAGGACCACACCACTAATCACTCTGCTAAATATTACAATCTTTTTCCCTTCAGATGAGCGGTGTTAAACGGGTACATCACACAAATATGACAAAAAATGAGAAGCCACACACAAGGCGTTACCATAAAAACAAATACACTTTGCATTTATAAAGAACATACCTGCATCCTGGAGTCCATCTCTGCTTGGCATTTACTGAGCCTAGTAATAGCTGAGGCTTGGCATAGAAGAAAAAATCTTTGTGAATGCAGACACTGCAGGAGCACAGTTCTCTGTTGCCACTGATTTCAATGTAATTCTTTTTACATTTATAAATGGTCAATCACCTTGGGTGTGTTTTCCATAATTATGTGAGTGTTGTGTTGTTTTTGAAGGCTGCAAACTAAAATAACCGTAGCAAGCGAAGCATAATTGTTTTCATAATCACTATGATTCTGGAGATGATTGGGGCATTCAGTCACAGTGTTATGAAAGCGCAAAACATTTGTCATATGAATGCGATGCGGTCTCCTCTGAACAGCACACGATCCATAAGTCTGACCTGGGAGTTTAGATGATGCAGAACCATTAAGCGCCGAATCTGTGGTGTGTTCTCTCCCCACAGGACAGAGAGTTCCAGCAGCAGTGAATGTTACATTTTAAGAGAAACCAGGTCAGTTGCTCAGCGAGGGGGATATACTGCAGAAGTGAGGAAAATTAGGCTTATGACTACTTATTTGCTACTGGAGCATTGAAAGCTGCTATCATAATTATACACACAGTGTCTTCTGTGAAATTCTAAAACAAGCACCTTCTGGTGAGACAGCAGATATTTTAAGCAATCTCATAATTAAGTGTGTGGGTTGGGGTTCCTGAGAAGCCTGCAATACAGACGACACAGTTCTCTGTAAGAAAACAGTTTTGTACAGTGAACTACCTATTGGTGTAAAATCCTAATCTGAAACTCATGATTAGCTTCAGACTAAAGGGCCAACATGATTTAAGGATTGCAGCACGGCGGCAGATTATAATCTGAATATGAGCACTAGTGAAACTCACTCTGGAGTACAAACTGCACCTTGAACACTGTACGTCCTAAAGTAAGCGGCAATGTAACATTTACGCCTGCAAAAGTGTGCAGCCCACAAGGGGAAGTGAATTTGTGATTTGCTGTAACCCATTTTCCTTCAAACTCATACTGCACTGAAGCCATATGAATGAGAAATATACAAAATTCATGCATTACATTGTTGTGTAAATCAGCCGTCATGGATACTTATTTCAATTATCTGAGGCCAGCATTTAACGCTGTCTGCCACAATAACAGGACAGTGCTTCTCAGTTTAGAACAGAAAGTGAACTTTTACTGCGCTCAGTGTTGAAACGGCCTTATGTGAGGTCATTTTTATGAGAGTAATGGTAGCTGCGATGCATGAGAACTCTTGATCCTTTAATCTAGTGACACATAATACCTTGGCTCACCTTCATGACCAGCCAAAGCATTTGTTTCTATGACAACAGCTAATGCCACTGATCCTGCAGAAGCTGAGATCAGTGAAGCTGTAGACGCCTCAATCAGGCAACTAGCAGGCCCAGCTTTTGGAACTACAAAAATAAAGGCACCTTGAAAAAAACATTTCAAAACCACTTGCAATAAAATATGAAGAAAAGTGGGGTTCTGTTGCTTTTGCCAGTTCTTTGGTTTAAGGGTAAAAAAGTCTGTTCGTTTTTCCAATTTAATGAAATAGAAATATTACATCTAGTTGTGATATCAAGAGGTAATAACAGCTTTGGGGCAAGAAAGTATTTATTAACGTGAGAATTACGTTAATAAAGAGTTTGGTGATGAGCATCGTTTCAGTCAGGAGGGACACTAGTGGCACTTCCTACTCATTTGAAATTGATAACGGCATGTCACACATGCTACAATGTGCTTCTCAGTACAGACAAAGCACACTTAATAATGTCTCGACTGGAGCTCAAAATATAAAACACGTGGCTCCTACAACACATGGTTTTGAGAAACAGCTAAGAACATTATTGTGAACACTGTTATGGCACATCCTTAGGATTAGCCTCCATATGGCTCATTACAAACAGACAAAAGCCTTGGGCCTGGCTCATAGAAACCTTCAGCAAATCTACTCAAATCGACAGCTTTCACTGGGACTGCCTGCAAGAACTGAGTGGCATGACAATGAAAGGGATAAGGCTACTCTAGACTTTTTTCTTCTTCTTCACTGCTGCAGATGACTTTTATCACCAGGCATGCTAAAATCAACTGATGTAAGATTGATGCTCATCTCTTTGCCCTGATAATTAACCAAAAGCTGTAAAAAGAATTTAAATAGCTCTTTTGTGCCATTTCTTGCTTTAGAAGCATGTATTTAAAAAAGGAGGAAAAAATTCCAAAGCTTGGGGTGGCCATGTGTGTATAGGTGAGAACACACACACACACACTCGCAAAAATGTAAGACAAAATGAATTGTCCTAACATAACACATGACCTTACAAATGGATAAAACCTTCCATTGTTCATGGAGAAAAAACTCCACTGGTGAAGTGGAGTACACAACTTGCGTGGAAAAGCACTTCCAGTGGAGCAGGATGCTGTGAATCAGCCACACATAATCCTGAGGCCACCCAAGTCTAAAAAGTGTTCAGCTCTGGGCTGTAGAGATGTGGTCTCTGGAGTACTGGAACACCATCCGATCCATTTAGGATACATTGGAGTGGTGTTTGTGATCAAAAACAAATTGTCCAACATCAATACCTAACATCACTAATGCTCTTGTGGGTGAATGCAACCAAATCTTCATGGCAATGTTCCCAAATCTAGTATGGATACTTTCCAGGAAAATAGATCCTGTTACTAGGGTGAACAAACTCCCTATTAATTTCAGTGAATGCAAAACACAGGATGAGCAGGCGCGTACATGTGCTTTCAAAATCCCATCACAGTCTGGATTCAAGTCCATTACTTGACTGAACAATATTATGCAAACCAAGTTACTGAAACACAATACCTGCGGTCCCAATTATTCATCAATCCCCAAAGTCTACCTTCAAGACTACTGGTGGCGGGGGGGCTTGTGTGTTAGGACGAATGGTTTTAAAATGAAAGAACTGGGACACCCTGCATGATATTTGACGCTTGATTACACATCCAAATCCAGGCCAGATGTTCTTACAGTTTTTCGTTGTGCCACTGCTTAAATATCTGGAAGGATTCCACCAGAGAATGAATTCTCTGCTCACAGAATGATGAAACTGACATTTTGTTATTTTTCGCTACACAGAGGCAATAAAAGAAGATTAGCAACATTGGATCCATTATGGGTGTTGTGGGTGTGGCACCAGGGATGCACATGTAGGAGTTCAGGGAACTGGTTTTTATGGAGAAACAGGAAAACAAGCCCCAAAAAAGGAAAACAGAGATGGGGCACTGGCTAGAGCAGCAAAGAGCTGTTTGCAATGTACAGACAGGCGAAGTCCTGCTAGACTAATTAGAGTTAACACAGGCGAGGCCCTTTCAGGATCTTGCAGGAGCGGCCTGCCACACACACACACACACACACACACCTGTCAAGTGAGCAGCCTAACAAGGTTCCTGGGGTTCACAGACAGGTGAGGCCCTTTCTGGATCCTGCAGGAGGATCTATCCATGCACTCCTGCTGTGTGAGGCTAGCTTAACTCAAACACACAAAGTCCCATCAAGTAGACTTCCACCATGCTGAGAGCTTCTCACAGACAGGGAGCCAGACATGGAAGGGAAACACTAGCAGAGAAGACGTCTGACGGATTTTAATGTAAATAGATAAAAGCCTCAGAGTAGAGGTGGCTTAAATAGGGAGAGACAAACAAGGAGCAGATGAGTCTGGGGTCACAGGACAAACCAAAGTAGAGAGTAAGGAAAGGGAAACCAAGCAAAAGCCACTTGGTTCTAGAGCAAAACAAAGACAGTGTGTTACAATCTGACTGCATACTCATTAGCCATGAGAAGCCTTTTAGCTTTTCACCATCAAAGACTTTTCTCCACCTGGTCACAAGCAAGATCAATATACAGTTTCCTGTTTAATGAAAACTTTGATGTTTTAATGCGATGATTACTTTTCAAAAAGAAGTGTCAGGATCAGAAATACTGATCAAATCACTGATAGTTGTCGTTCCCAAGTTAGCCTCCAAGTAATATGAGTCAAATGCTGTGTGCTAACAACCCAAATAAAATGTATTCCCATTTCAAGATGCTTTTTGGTTATAGAGCATGCCTTAAAACTTAACAGTGGTTAGTAGTGAGTCAGTTAGTGACATGTGCTCTCCAGCTGAACAGTCTGAGAGAGGAAAAACAGACAAAGAATCCAAATACAGGTTTACTGTATTTGAAAGACATCATAAAAGATATCATGTCATTAGTGTTACGTACAGTGCTACCGTTTATCAGTCTGATAACCAGGCAACGTTTGAGTTACATGCATTTAATTGCATGCTATTTTTTGTATTTTGCAGGAGCCGAAGAATATTTTCGTGGATTAAAATACATTTACTAGCACCTTTATTGTCTCTATATTATAGACAATATAGAGTATTGGCTAGCATGGTCACATCACTATAAAGACAATCTTACCCATTTATGTTTTGAGTAGAATCATACCCTACCCGTTGCATGCCAGATATTGATCTAAAATCTTATTCTATTTGGTGGAACTCATCATGCCATTGATTTTTTACAAGAACCCCTCGGCTATTAGCAACTAAACAGCTCAAAGGCACCATTGATACACTACCATATTTCACACCAAGTACTTTCGTAAGTGTGAGGGTGGAGTTTATATAATCTGTCCACATCACACAATGCCAATCACATTTTGCAAAGCTTGTGGCAAATTTTCAACTGTTCCATGCTTTCCAATATTTATTACCGATTACTGAAGTGATTACTATTCTGTTTACTTACTATTCTGTTTACTGATTACTGTTTCTGTTTACTTACTATTCTGTTTACTGATTACTGTTCACAACCTTTGGAATTGACAGAAGTTTGGTTTATCTATGTAAATGAATGAAAATGGGATGTGTGCAACCTCATTTTTATGCCACAGGCCAACAGGAAATAGTGAAAGACAATATTTTTTAGTGATTTTTAATGTGATGTACGCACTACTGCTAAATTGCACAAAACTAGTGGAATTATGTTTCGTAATTAAACGATGATAAGAAACAACCAAATAATTATGTATTGTTTATTGAGATTTTTTATTTCTTAATAATTTTTCTGAGGGGTATACAGTGCATCCGGAAAGTATTCACAGCGCATTACTTTTTCCACATTTTGTTATGTTACAGCCTTATTCCAAAAT
>JBBPCY010006812.1:0-15878 GCA_037974405.1 Brachyalestes nurse
CAACCGCAGCTATTACTGGACAAACTGAAGCACCTCCTGAAGCAACTGAATCTCCTCCTGGACCAACTGATTTCCCTACTGAAGTGACCAAATCTCCAGCTGGACCCACTGAAGCTCCTCCTGAGGTCACTGAAACTATTATTACACCAAGTGAAGCACCTCCTGAGCCAACCGCAGCTATTACTGGACAAACTGAAGCACCTCCTGAAGCAACTGAATCTCCTCCTGGACCAACTGATTTCCCTTCTGAAGTGACCAAATCTCCTGCTGGACCCACTGAAGCACCTCCTGAGCCAACTGAAGCTATTACTGGACCAACTGAAGCACCTCCTGAGCCTACTGAAACTCCTACTGGACCAACTGGTGCCCCTCCTGAACTGACCAAATCTCCTGCTGGACCCACTGAAGCACCTCCTGAGATCACTGAAACTATTATCACACCAAGTGCAGCACCTCCTGAGCCAACAGCAGCTATTACTGGACCAACTGAAGCACCTCCAGAAGCAACTGAATCTCCTGCTGGACCCACTAGTGCCTCCCCTGAACTCACCAAATCTCCTTCTGGACCAACTGAAGCACCTCCTGAGCTTACTGAAACTCCTACTGGACCCACTGATGCCCCTCTTGAACCCACCAAATCTCCTGCTGGACCCACTGAAGCTCCTCCTGAGATCACTAAAACTATTATTACACCAAGTGCAGCACCTCCTGTGCCAACCGAAGCTATTACTGGACCAACTGAAGCACCTCCTGAAGCAACTGAAACTCCTCCTGGACCAACTGATCCCACTTCAGAACTGACAAAATCTCCTGCTGGACCCACTGAAGCACCTCCTGAGATCACTGAAACTATTATTACACCAAGTAAGGTACCTCCTTTGCCAACCGAAGCTATTACTGGACCAACTGAAGCACCTCCTGAGCTTACTGAAACTCCTACTGGACCAACTGGTGCCCCTCCTGAACTCACTAAATCTCCTTCTGGACCCACTGAAGCACCTCCTGAGATCACTGAAACTATTATTACACCAAGTGCAGCACCTCCTGAGCCAACCAAAGGTATTACTGGACCAACGGAAACACCTCCTGAAGCAACTGAATCTCCCACTGATTCCCCTCCTGAACTGACTAAATCTCCAGCTGGACCCACTGAAGCACCTCCTGAGATCACTAAAAGTATTATCACATCAAGTACGGCACCTCCTGAGCCAACCAAAGCTACTACTGGACCAACTGAAGCAACTTCTGAGTCGACCATACTTACTACTACACCTACTAAAGGTACACCTGAACCAGTTACAGTTATGTCAGGCATTAATTCACTGAGAGTAAGGGAATAGCTACTCCTGAGTCCTGAGAGTAAATACCATCTCAACAATTCTTTGGGTATAACCTTTTAATGTTAAGTAAATTACTTTACGCTTTGAGTTACATTCCATTATATATAAAAAGAGGGTTTATTTAAAAAATATGAGATTTTAATCCATGAAACCTTTCATCAAAACCTTATTATAAACAGGAATTTACGAATAATTGAGATTAATGCTCAATAATTTTTCATTAATTTGGTACTGAAGAAAACAGACATTTTTACTAAAATAATTATTTTGCCATTGATACTCTCAGTGCAATGGCCTAATGCGTTATGCCGTATGTGTGGACAATGAAATCGGTATTTACGTAGTATCGCTGATAATATTGACATTAAAATATTTCTTAGAAATGCCACCAGAACCCCACCTACAGCAGAAGTGGAATACCACATAATTCTGAGACTAACTATTGAACATTATTGCAGCTTTTGGTTGGAATTTAAAAATTCCAGTATTTTAAACCGAACTTTGTCTTTTTCTCAATATTGATATATTGGCAGGTCCCTGTGCTTCCAGCCCTTGCCCTCGGGACAGCAGCTGCGTGGAACTCTATGAGAGCTTTACGTGTTCGTGTCGCCCTGGACTGTTCTACAATGAAGAGCTTAACACCTGTTCTCTCGGTACATTGGACCTACTGTTTCATTATTTCATCTGTTTGAATATCTGCATCTCCCTCACACAAATGGGAGACTATATTTTATAGGATAAAGGAATACTGGTGTGCAGTCTATAATAAAACAAAGGGATACTATAGATACTAAGGATACTAAGTTTTCAGTTATTGGTAAAAAAATCTGTGTTAATGGTTAAAACAAAGCCATGTGAATTATATACTTTAACTGCTTTTAATCACAATCCTGTTTTATCAATTACAGTAAAGACATTCCCCAGAGAATTAAGAATCGTGAGTTCTCAATTTGATCCTGCAATGTTAAACAAGAATTCAGAAGTCTTCAGAAAGACGTCTAATGACATCATTACTGCGGTAAGATTTTTTTTTTCTTACCTATTACAGGATTTAAGAATGTTTTCAGCCTTAGTCATAGTCATGCTTTATGTAGTTATCATGATGTGGTAAATCTTCTTTAGTTAATATTACTTTCTTTTATATATTTATAATCTATATTTTTCTGTGATTCACAGCTCACTGAAACTTTTAAGAATCAAACAGGATACATTGGATCTACAGTTCTGAGTTTAGCGTGAGTATTACTCCTGTGTGTCCTTCTTAATGATAAGGTTCTCTGTGACTGTAACCATAGTCACAAAATGAAGATTGTTTCATTAGCTTTTATCACTAAGACACTTAAGGTGTGTATATTCCATTAAAATCCAACAAGCAGTGTTGCTGTAGTGTAGTCTGTAACACTGTTGCTCTGTACGAGGCAGACTTTAGATTGCTTTCTTGCCTGGGCAAGCTTTTTAACACGTGAACACATCACAGGCCACAGTGTGAACAATGTGAAATTCTTTCTCTGCATGTAACCCACTGAAGGAATGGGCTGCTACCAATGGGGGGCGCCTGGGGAGCATTGTGTGGGGACAGTACCTTGCTCAAGGATACCTCAGTGATACCACAAGCAATACTGGGATTTGAACCCACAACCTGCTCTTCACAGGGGCAACTCCCTAACTGCTGCCACATTGACCTGTGAATCATGATTAAGTGCAATTTTTTCTTTATAAAAGTCAACGTGTGTGATTTTTTTCTCATTGCTGTTCCGTTGCACAGGCAAGGCAGTGTAATTGCAGATGTGGACAGTGCCTTCAGTATTGAGTCAAAGGTCACAATAGAGATTGTAGAGGAAATATTAAAAAACGCAACTGAAGAAGATGGATTTTTCTCTGACGTTGGTGTTATAGGTTTGTACTCATCCCCTTTTCTGTTGTGCTGTACTTTCTCTGATACATTTATTGATAGGGAATTTTTCGGTACAAGAACATCTGCCAACTCTGCCAAAATTGAAATGAACTGAACATTGCAATGTGGCATATTCTTCTGTTTTTGAAAGCACATCCTGCTATACATCTCACCAACTTGCTTTATTTCAGTAAAGGACACATGTTCTAGAGGATACTGCGACGAGAGAACCACAACTTGTCAAGCCCAAGAAGGACTTTCAGTGTGCTCTTGCAAGGATGGATATATAAAAATAAATGCAACAGCACAGGCGTGCGTTGGTGCGTTTTAAGTTGTTTGTTTTTGTTTTTTCCTATTTTGGTCTAAATCTGCATCTGAAGCATTTCAGTGCATTGTCCCAAGGTTTTTCACTATTATAGTGACGTGAAAACTTAAGTGGAAATGCTTTTTCTTCTGTAGCTTGTCCCAACGGCGAGAAAGCAGTGGATTCAACAACATGTAAACCGTGAGTAGTCAGTACTTTCAAATATCAACAGATTACAGAAATGTAAACTAAAAGCACCAAAGTATGTTTACATGCTTGATACATAATGTATACATAATTACTAGTTTATTTTTTTTCTTGTTTCAGCTGTTCTTTTGGTTATTCTGGTTTTAACTGCAATGAATGTAAGTAAAATGAATATTAATACTAAACCCCAAAAATAGCTAGGAGAGATTTTTTACGCTTACTAGTTAAGAGTTATTCTGCCAGTTTGCATTGCCTTTCATTCAATACCAGGAATTCTGGGGCAGTATTATAATGTAACTGTATGCATTGTGTAAACAGATTATGTTTTATAAAAAGCTGAAGTATTTATAGCTCATCTTCTCTTCTCACAGCATATCTCTTGGCTCTGGTCATTAGCGCCGTCGTTTTGGGCGCAGTGTTACTTGCTAGTGTTGCGGTCATTATAGTTTTGAGCTTCAGGTGAGGGTTCATCATAGTACACCATTTCACACACAGTGTCATATTGTGATATTTAATGCACTACATCCTAGAGGTACAAACTGTGTGAGTCATGTTTGTGTGTTCACCTTTCAGAAGGCCAAAGAAAAGCACCACATCTTATAAGGACAGCAACGTGTTTTGTGATATGGAGTTTCGTAAACCTGCAAGAATTCCCAGAATCCCACGGGCCAACCTTAATGCTGACTGGCAACCTGCCAATCTGGAAACAGCAGAAAATGGAAGCACACATGCTCTGGAGACCAAAGACTGTCCAGAGAGCTTAGTGGTAAGAACTGTTCATTAGAGAGTCAAAATCAGGCTTTAATGGCCATGCATATTTGCACAAACAGGACATTTGTCTTAAGGTACACAGTAATGTGTGGTTACATAGTAACTGGCAATAGAGGTTTCACACTTGTATTTAGTAGTTCCTCTGAGAGTTACGTGGTATTTAATTTCTGCTGTATCTGTAGCAGAAGGGGTTAAGTACAAAAATAGCTCATGTGAGGAAAGAAATTTTTCTGGAGTGCTTGTTTGAATCCTCATTCAGCCGAAGAATGTTTCTAAGAGAAGGAGCTGAAACAAGTGACAGCAAGGTTGTGATGACCATCGACTCATCACTTAGTCTTAGATGATACCTGTGAAAGTGGCATCATCTGGAAACTTCAGGATTTTTGATGAAGGTCTGTGGAGATGCAGTGCACCAATATGGACAGGAAGACTGAATTATGAGACTGGATTGTGGAGCAGTAAAGTTTCACAATAAGGTGCTGAAGGATAAGGTTTTACTGCATCATCCACAGACCTCATAGGCAAACAACTAGGGGTCCAAGAGGGGGTTTCTCAGGCCCTTCAGGTGTGCTAGTGATGAGTCCACGGTCACTCATTCCTATGATGGCTGCTTTTTTGGCAAAGGGTTTTACTGAGGAGTGTTTCAATCAGAAAGGTACTTTACACATCTAAGATCAAAGATCTGCTAAGGATGTGCGTGAAGACAGGTACAAGTTGGTAATTTCTTCAGTGTATGTTGGGTGGCAAACTGGAGAGGAAAACTGGAGAGGCATGAGGTGTTGTGCTTTTCAAACCTGCAGCAGTATGTGTTCAGCTCATCAGCAGGCCAAACACCAATTGCTAGCCTTCTTGTAGCTAATCATGCCTTGCTGCCTTTTCTAGTATAATACAGGGTACTCCATCTTTATATACCTCTGACCCAGGGTGTGTCTTTCCTAAAGTGGTGTAGGTATCATTTCAATATGATAAACGCCTTTTGAAAGTCAAAGTCAAGTCGAAGTCAAACTTTATTGTTATCTCAACCATATACAGAGTATAAAGACAGACGAAATGGCAAAGCTCAGGTTCCACGTACATACAGTGCAACAGAGATAAGACACTGTGAAACAAACACAATGGTAAGGGTAATATTGGAAAAAGTGCAAAAAGTATGACCAGTATAGCCAGTATAGCTCTCTAGTATTAATAATTATAGAATATATGAAGGATGTGCCACTATATCAAGAAAGCGTCTTTTAGCAGTTATTAAATATGCAAAACAATCTTGTGAATTAGAACCATTCACAATTATTTTGCAACGTCGTAACAGAATGTCACACATGGGAGCCATTGAGTTAGGATGTATGTGCAAAGCAGGAATATTTTATTAAGAAGGAAACAAAACAACTGAAGAAGCATTAAACAGGAAAAATGACCCAACACAAGACTAGGCACAAGTCTTATACACAAGACTAAAACATGTAGGAATAATGATGGGGCTATAGACTAGACAAAAGTGGGCATAATGGTAAAAGAGCAGGAGTAGGAAGAAGTTAAAAACAAAAACAACAAAAGTGAATGAGGCTAGAGCAAAAGACTAGACTAGTGCAGGCAAAGAAAAGGCAGAGATAGACCAGCAAAACACTGACATATCTGATTTTCTGGATGTTAAAATGTCTCTTTACACTTTGCAGCTCAAAAGTGTGACTTTTCTGCACTTTATTTTACACTTTATTTTAACACAGATCTAACTGTTAGACAGGGTTGAGGGAGTGAAGCACTATGTAGAAAGTACTCCATCAATAAATGCATTTAGTTTTTTAATATAATGTAAAGAACACATTAACACATTAAGAACACATTTTTTCATTTCACTGTGTACTGTGTATATGGCTGAAATGACAATAAACCTACTTGAATTGACTTGACTTGACTACCAGCCTGAACAGTTAATACAAAGCAGGGTGGATCCATGCTTTCATGTTGTTTACGCCAAATCCTGAGCCTCAGTTTCCTGTTGTTAGCTGTCAGAAGTGGCACCTTGTGGCCCCCATTGTGATGCTCGGTTTGAACTGCAGCAGGTCAGCATGTCTCCATGTTTAAATGCAATGAGTTGTTGCCATGTGATGTTTAGATATTTGCATGACAGAGCAGTTGGTACATACATAAAGTGGGCACTGAGTGCATATTTGGTTAACAGCAGCCACAATACATTACTGCAGGGGTTACATCCACCCCACCTTAGGCGGGGAACCTCATGCGGGGCAAGAAACATATCTCTATGTGAACAGTTTGAAAACACAGCCAGACAGTTAGCCAGACAGTTTGTGTTAATCTGCTCTAAAAGGAAATGCAGCATGTTATGCTTACAGCCTGAATGTTACCAAATTAGCATTACTTTTGCACTTTGATAAAGGCATGTATGACATGTATGTTTCTTTTACAGATGGAGTGGTCAAATGGTGCCTACAATAGTGGCATAAGAAGCCAAACTCCCTCAAGGGATGAACATCAGAATGGCAGTGGCAAAAGGAATGGATATGGGGATGGAAATAGAACTGGATATGGGAATGGAAATGGTTATGGGAATGAGTATGGAAATGGGAACGGGAATATGAACATAAATGGGTATGAGTATAGGAACAGGAATGGGAATGGGTACGAGGCCAAAGTCATCAGTTATGGCTCCAGAGGTGTAAGCAACCCCTCATACGATCCAGATGACTATAGAATTCGGAGATATTAATTCTACAGGAACAAAAAGATTACTTCACATATATATATATATATATATATATATATATATACATAGTGTACATAAGGTTGCAGATTCATTTTAAGTATTTATCTTAAGCTAAAATGCATTGAAAGCAATAGATTGAAACAGTCAAAACTGAAGAATTTTCTGCTTACCTAATTCCCTGAAGAGAAGAGAAATATTTAAGGCAAAAATCTTGTGTACAAGCAGCCATTGATTGATGTGTAGGGCTGGGGTGGGAGTGTTTATATGTGTGTGTGTGTGTGTGTGTGTGTGTGTGTGTGCGCACTATGGCTGCCGGGAACCATATATACCACTTTTCAAAATCATTCATTTCGTCCCCCGAATTTTCCCCTCACGGTTAATTGCCGAGACATATAGGTGCTCCCCCTAACATTAAAAATGCTTCCAGCACCTCTGTGCCTGCATGTGTATGATGTTAAGTACTAGTATGATCAGTGTAATTTTATGTCTGTTCTTAGTAAAGACAAAAATCAAAAACATTGACAATGACAATGGAATAAACTGGTAAACTGAATGTCATTTATTATTTATGAGGTTAAACTGTCTGCAGCCAGCCTGAAGTCTTGTTCAGGGTTTTCAGATCCAGCAGATGTCACTGTTTCATGAAGTTCTTTAAATAATTCAGTCCAAAAATGTTGTGTGAGTCAAATATTTCCGTTGTTTCTTTATTTATGCCTAGCTGGAATTTTTTTGTATTTCTTTAACATTTAATGTTGCCAGGAGTGAACTTGCCAGTGACAGTGGTGCTTATTGTAATGCTAGGTAAGATGTGACAAATATGGAAGAAGTTTGTGGAAAAGATTTGCATAAGTAAAACAAATGTGTGCCTCTTATTAACAACACAAAAAGCACTTTTGTCTCTCTCTCTCTCTATCTATATATATATTAGAGATGCGCCGATCCAATATTCTGGATCCGTATGGGTCCGATCCTGTCCTAAATTACTGGATCGGAAATCGGAAAGGACTAAAAGACGTAATCCGTGGCATAACGTGATTTGCGACGTGCATAACGTGAGAAGATGCATCACATGATAAGAGTTTCTGTTGCGTGTGAGATTTGCCAACATGTCAGCAGTTTGGAGTTTCTTCTAACTCAAAGAAGAAAAAGCCAAACTGTTTGGGTCTCACCCGGGTGTCCCAATTTTAGCCCCCCATGGAACGTACTCGTGGCTTGTCTAGGCGGGGCAATCATCAATTTCCGTGAAACTTCACAGTCAGGTAGGGCTCGATGAGAGCTTTTCAATGACCCCTCGTTTGGCATAATAGTCCCAGGAGATCCGGAGTTAGAGAAAGAGATGGCTCATAATTTTTTGAGTTTTCAGGGATCATACTAAACCCGCAAGAAACAAAATACTTTACACTGTAGTGACCCGCCAGTTAAACAGACACTGGACTGACTGAGCTTAAACATTTCTTTTATTTAAGTTCTCTGTAACAATCGAGTTGCTGTTTTTGCCACAACTCGCGCCACTAAAAACCTGAATCAGTAACTTCTGTTTCCTGCTCTCTCCCTCACTCACCACCCAACCACACACACACACACACTCTCTCTCTCTCTCTCCAACCACACGCACGCACACACTCTCTCTCTCTCACTCACTCACTCTCCAACCACAGGCACGCACACACACTCTCTCTCTCACTCACTCTCCAGCCACATGAACGCTCGAACGAACGCACACACACACACTCTCATGCCCCTTCCGTACTCCATCTAACCCTAATCTCAACACAAATAATACAAGTGCAAAAGAACAGAACAACAAATTCACATTTTAACAAATAACTTAAATAAACCCCAGTAGCTAAGGTCACAACAATACTTTAAATCTTTTTTATACCACGACAACATCCCTGACAACAGCAGGATTTACACTTTTAACAGAAGTGGTAATCTTTTTTCCAGAATGCGTTTTTCATTTTGTTGCTGCATTCTTCACTAAATTTCCCTAATAAAATGTCTTTATAGGGCATATCACAGCAGGCAGTCCAGCTCCCTGCTAAATAACAGTCAGATGTAATCGCGGGCGTAATCCCATAGGGGACATCTTACTATACCATGTTCTCTGTGCACATGGTATGCCCCTATTATATCATAGTTATGATTTCTGTATTTGTGTGAAGGTATGCAAAATGTATCCTGACATTTTTTGAAAGCATTATTTTTTGCTTACTGTTTAAAAAAAAGACTTGTATCGGATCGGCAGATATCCAAATTTACAATATCGGTATCAGACAAAAAAGAGGTATCAGGCCATCTCTAATATATATATACAGCTCTGGAAAAAAATAAGAGACCGCTGCAATTTCCCAGCCAACGCATTCCTTTTGCTGCTATATCTCTCTTATTTGCACAGTTGCTGCATCTCTCTTATCTCTCTTATTTGCACAGTCTTAGGTGTGATTTGGCGTACATTTCATTGCATCTTGTACTTGTATAACTGTGTATGTGACGAATAAAGGATCTTGAATCTTGAATCTTGATTTTATTTTTAAATCAGCATCTCTATGAGTATGACAACCATTCCATGCCAGTGTCTGTTAAATTCCTACACAAGCACCTCATTCTGCTTTATGTTGGATGGTAAAACACTACTAGAAGTTTGTCAAAGGTCATTTTTACAATTCTGCTTGAGTGAACAAGAGATTTGTCTTCTTTGAATTATTCATGTACTGTAAACACTGCATTTATCTTATTTTGATGTATTGTCATTTCCTTTACAATTAAGCTTTAAAGAACATATTTGGGAATTAGGAGAAATATTGTCAGCAGTTCTTAAAAATCAAGGCAAGTTGCTTGCACCTATAAAAGATAAAACCGAGACACTGAACATTATTCCAGTGGTCTCTTATTTTTTTCCAGAGCAGTATACATATATATATACACACATAAACAAACACACACTATAGAGTGCACATACTGCTTATGGTACAAAGCAGATGTATCTAATGAAGTGGCTGTTCCAGAAGCATCAGATGTAAATGAAGAATTCTCTCTCATTCTTTAAAGCATAGTTCTGTGCCCAAATATATAAATATATGACTTCTGCACTGCATTAATGAGGAATGCAGTCAAAGCAACTGTAAGGAGATGGCTCAGTATGACCCCTTAATCATGACTGTCTTCATGAGTAGTGCCTTACATTAGCCTTGAGTTTTAATTTTTTAGTTTAAATTTAGCCTCTACTTAGCCACTTACATACACCAAGTACTTTTATTCTTTTACATGTGATACAAATATATGATTGTTTGTTTGGCCTGTTTCATTCAAAACATCAGTTCTGATAAGTTTTTAAATTTTAATTAAGACTTTAATTAATTAAATAACATTAATTCAATTTAATATTGTCAGTCAAACATACAATAATGTAAATGGTATAAAATAATATTCACACAATAATAATACAGAAGACATGCTTCATTCTCTGTATAGAAGACATGCTTCAGTTGATCATTTTTGAACGGAAAGGTTTTGGCAACTTTTAATTTATTCATTTTTCTCTGTCATGCCCTTGCTCCACCCATCTCACCCCTCTACTGGCAACGAAAGAAAAAAAAACACCATTATGCCCAAATTAACTGTTTATTTAACTGTCATAAAACACACAAACATAACTATATGCAATCTTAATAAATATCAAAATTATACACAAACATAAACACCAAAATAAATAAATAGAAAGACATTATATAGATCAAAACAAAATAGAGAATTAAATTACTAAGTTGTGCAATCTGTCATCACACAAATACAATGACAGTCAAGAAAATTATTACACTATTGAACTTCAAATGAGCACATATATATATTATTGGCATCGAAATCCTGACTCTTCTTGCTTTCCTTGATGCAAAGTCATCAATGACATTATCATATGAAATGTGAAAGGCAATGCCATGATTAATACTTAGGATGGCAAGGCCAATTAGTCATGCCTGACACATGGTGGACTTTAGGTAGGATGTGCTCTGAAAAGCTGCTCTTTACAGTCACTGGGAGAGTTTTCCAAGGTGGGAAATCTTTACTAAAGTGCTGAGACTGCAGCATCAACAATGACACTGAAAAATGTCACCTCCAGCTTCTTAAGGGGATCATTCGAAGGCTAATCAAACAATGTGGACCTCAGCCTTTTTGTTGTAGAATTGCTTCTACAGTCATATCCTCACAAATGTCCTTGGCTGAGATTTATGCAGTCATCGTTACACAGATTCCTGTAGTTGAACACACTCTCCGTCTTTTTGAGGAGATTGACTGCAACTTCCACACACATATTGGGACACTGCATCAGCTTGCTCACATGTTGCATCTGGCACAAGATGTCACACCACACCACTGAACAAACTGTTGGGGAGTAACGGAATACATGTACTGACGTTACGTAATTAGAATACAAATTATGAGTAACTGTATTCCGTTACAGTTACCATTAAAATAGGTGATAATCAGATTACAGTTACTTTGTTGAAATAAATGGATTACATGGCGGTATTTTCTTGTTTTTTCTTTTTTCTTTCAATTGCCTTTAAAACCGAAGCTGTCGCAGCAAACAGTTTTTTTTTTTTTAATTGGTGTAACTTTTGAACGGTTTGCGCAATCTAAAAAAATCCAACGGTTTCTGAAAGCAGAGAAGCTGTCATAACATGATTAAACCTGGTTCTCCTCATGCCACTCACCCAAATTTGCACTTGGTCATTTTTATGGAATTTTTTTTTTTTTAGAAGAGGGGGCTTTCACCAAGAACCAGGCCCCTGAACCATGATGAGTGATTCGAAAAAAGTGCTTCTAGATCGGCTACAGCCTGCCCAGAGCACCCTTGTATGTAAGGGTTTAATGTTTGTGCCGTTACACAATGGACCCAGAGCCAGCAGAACAGACAGGGGCAGACTGGAAATCCCGGCGTTCTGGAAAAGTCCAGAATGGCCGTCTGATGCATGGCCGTCTGATGCATGGCCGTCGTCCCCAGAATCCGCATAACACTGCCACCCCCACCCCAAAATACGACCGTGATGCATATCTAATCACCTATTGCCCCTCTACAATAAATATATTGTCCGTTTTTGGACAGATTTGGGCTCAACAGCCAATTGGTAGAGAAAGACAAACAAGAATTTGCAGAATGTGATTTCTACATTCATGTTTTTTGTAAAAAGCATGACAATATATTAAGTAAACCAATCAGAATATGTTACTCACATTGAGTATCTTAACGGATCACGTTACAAACTACATTTTGGGGCATGTATTCTGTAACCTGTAGTGGAATACATTTTACAGTTAACCTTCCCAACACTGGAAACAACATACAGTCATCACTGAAACAGCACGGATAAAAGCATACACACCTACGGCAACACTATAACAGCACAAAACAACATACATGTCTACAGCAATGCTGTAACAGCACAGAAACAACATACATGCCTACAGTTATCCCTGTAACAATGCAGAAACCTACACTCCTACAGTCATCACTGTAACAGCACAGAAACAACATACACATCTATGGCAACACTCTAACAGGTCCAGAAGCCCCACAAAGCAAAAAAAAAATCAAAATTAAATGAATTTTAAAAATGTGTTAATGTACATTTTTGTCGGCATTAATGTAATAATGTGTTACCGTACCCAGTCCTAATTTAAACGCAATAAGTGTTCACACCCTCTGTTATGACACTCAAAATCTGATTTCTACTGATCATCCTTGAGATGTTTCTACAACTTGGACAGTGGTAATTGCACATGATTTGGAATGGCACACACCTGTCAAGATAAGGTCTCTCCGTTTACAGTGTATATCACAGCAGAAACCACAAAGAAGGTCAAACAATAGCTAATGCACTCCACCAATCAGGCCTTAATGGTAGAGGGCAGACAGAAGCCACTCCTCACTAAAAGGTACATGGCAACCCGTCAGGGTAATCACTGCAAACTCCAAACTCTGTGCTACTCCAGCAAAGAGACTTAATTTTCTGCTTGATCTGACAGAGAAAACTAAATCAAGTGTTGCAGCCTCTCCTGTCCAACAATGCTGCACCCATCCTGAACTCTCACAAAGTCAGACACTGCCTACAAAACACCAACCTCAGAAAAGCAGACAGACCAGACAGTGGGACTCCCCCCAGTCCCTTTGACAGATCAGATCACAGTTTGGTATTCCTGCCCCCGACCTACACATCCACTGTTCTGAAACCAAAGTTTGCCACAACTTGTACATCGTTTACTGATCCTGAAGGAGTGTTTTGGGAAATTAGAGTAAGAGCCCAAGTCTGAAACCTTTTCTAAGTCAAAAAACTCAACATCTGTCGGAGAAGTGAACCTGCTGTTTACTGAAGAATAAAGGAGCCTCATGGTCCAGTGGAGGATCTTCTCCCCAGCTGGATTTGAGCTGGGTATTTTACAGGCTTAAGAAAACATTCATTCTTCCCACCTTACAATATTCCATCAGTTAGTTTCAATTACATCAATATTTGAATATTCAAATCTCAATTTTCCCATGTTTCTACCTACAGGTGAAAGAATATCACTAATGAACATTCAGCCCTCAATTTCACCACGAAGGGGTTTTTTTAAACAAAAAACCCCCAACTTGTCCATGTGCATGCATAGGCCTCATGAACAGTTTACTCCATTTTAGAGTATATCTGGGTTTTTTACTTGATATACTCTCTTCGCTTAAGTACAATTTTTAATTTGAGTCTGGGGGGCACTCTTTGGGGACAAAGCACATTCCCAGGACCTAGGATTCATCCAGTTCCAGCATACAGAGGGCTGAGGGATATTGAGAATTTTTGTATTGCTAGTAAGGCTCCTAACTATATACACTATATAACTATTTTACTCTAAAGGGTAATCTCAAAAAACACCAGTGCATTCACACTAGGGAGAAACCGTATCAGTGCTCAGAGTGTGGACAGAGTTTTAAACACCTATCTCATCTAAAAATACACCAGCACATTCACACAGGAGATACACCATATCAGTGTTAGAGTGTGGGAATAGTTTTACCAAACTACATAATCTAAAAATACACCAGCGCATTCACACTGGCAAGAAACCGTATCAGTGCTCCGAGTGTGGACAGAGTTTTAGTCAGATAAGTAATCTCAAAAGTCACCAAGGCATTCACAGAGGACAGAAACCATATCATTGCTTGAAGTGTGGATTGGGTTTCTATAAAAAGAGTAGTCTCCAAAAACATCAGAGCAAAAACTGTATCACTCTTTAGAGTGTGGAAAGAGCTTCATATATGAAAATTAAGGATACACAGAAAAACAACTCTCTCAGTCTGTCAAAGGTCCTGTTGTTTGATCCCCTACCGGGGCGATCAGCTTTCTTTTGGCATCAGCGTGGGTTTCCGCTCAGGGCTCTGTTTACTCCCCACAACCCAAAGATCTTTTCCATGTATAATGTGAATAATATGCTGTTAAAATATGTGGCATGAGGACAGCTGGGCAAGTGATCTCGAAAAATTCGGTAACCCTTTTCAACTAGTTCAGTTTGTCAATTATTTTTGAGTGTGGTTTGAAAAACATTTAAATGCATTAATTTTCACATGTTTATTTTTAGATGGTGCTGATTTGATCAGAACACACTTTATAAAAATAACTTATTTCATGCATGTTTCATTATTTGCTTAATTAAGTTTAAATGAAAAACGAAAATAATTTCTAAAAAAAAAAATAATAATAATAAAAAGAACTCTGTAACCAAATCAATAAAAACTCAAAAACTTTCAAGTTGTAATTTCAGCTTCATTGTGGCATGGATTAAATAACTTTTTCACGTAGCAGGGACTGCAGGCACCCTGGTTGGTAAGCAAGCTTTGATCAAAGGCGTGAATGAAGTGGGTAGGTAATGGAAATTATTTTTTAAAATTCAGCCACATGCAATATAAGGCAGAGATGTTCACAAGTCATTCCCAAGTCACGACCCTAAATATGGGATTTTTGAGCTGTAAATTGTGAGCTCGAAATGAGATATGGTAATTGGCTGAGTCCCGTGATTACAACTGGCTGTTACTTAGCAGGGGGCTGGACTGTGATACACGTGCACCAACATGGAGGATTTGCCTTATCTTAAATCTATATGTTAAATATGAAAAATATATCTCACTCTAAATGTGAAACTGCACAGGGATACCTTTCCAAAAACCGTTATTAGCTGAAAACTGTTCACCTCTGACAAAAGTAATGAGACACCTGGGCAAGGTGAACGGTTTTCCGGGGTCATTATGGCAAAAGAGTGTGAGATATAAATAAATCATTCCATGAAATGAACATTGTTTATGAGTTAAGATTCACGAGTCACAATACCCATGTCCGAGTCAAGTCTCAAGTCGTTGAGGGCAAGTCTGAAGTTGACTTCAGTATCTCAGAAAATTTGAATATTACTTAAGACTAATACAAAGAAAGTATTTTTAGAAATCTTGGCCTGAAAAGTATGAACATGAACAGTAAGAGCATGTACACTCAGTACTTAGTTGGGACTCCTTTTGCCTGAATTACTGCAGCAATGCGGCGTAGCATGGAGTCGATCAGTCTGTGGCACTGCTCAGGTGTTATGAGAGCCCAGGTTGCTCTGATAGTGGCCTTCAGCTCT
>JBBPCY010006822.1:0-15878 GCA_037974405.1 Brachyalestes nurse
AGCAAGACCCTTAACCCCAAGCTGCTCCAGGGAGACTGTCCCCTGTAGTTAGGGAATGGAAGTCACTTTGGATAAAAAAAAAAGTAAATGTATGAGTTGGAGTAGTGTTTGTGTTGCAAAACGAATCATCTAGCACACTTATTTGACCTTACTAATGCTCTTGTGGCTAAATGCAAGCAAATCCTCACTGCAATTTTCCAGCATCTAGCGTAAACCCTTCCCAGAAGAGTAGAGAATGTAATGTTACTTCAAAGTGGAGAAAAGCTCCCTTTTAACACCAATTATTTGTAATGCTCTGTGCATAGGAGGATGAGAGGAGGCGCAAATGTAAATACACACAGACTTCGTTAAAGCAGACTTACAAAGAAAATGCAATAAACAACAGCATTATAATCCAAAGACATGGGAAGGGTTACGGATGACTGGGAGGAACAAACACACGAACAGAGACATATTTACTGAGTCAGAAAAGGAAAGACCTGGAAAGAGTGCGAAGACATGGACTAGACACACGTGAATACACTGATCAAGAGGCAGGACTAAGGAAGAGAACAAGGATAAAACAAAAGGCCACATGGCACAGAGGAAAATAAAGCAGAAATGGACAAAACAAGGTATAATTATAGAAAAAAAGTTGGATGAGCAAGTGTCTACACAATGAAACAATTAGGACAGTTAATATACTGTTATCAGCAATATAATTATGATTAGGAGGGGCTTATTGTGCATGGGGGGGGCAACAGTAACCGGACACTTTCAAAATATTTAATAGTCTCTTTACGCAGATATTACACAACTGCATATCCGTGATACTCAACCATTTAGTGTGCTTCCATCAATACTATCTCCCTCTTATGCATCTCATTTATAGACATTCATACATAGACGCCGCATTGGGTTCAGCAGATATAGTGCAGCAATGAAAGAAAGATACTGCCCAAAATGATACTGATTAAAGAAAATAGCACTCAAGAACAAGACAAGATCATGTAATGCAGGGTAGAGTGAAGTGATGGACACTTATGTTCATTTAGGCATAGATATAGATGGTGGTTGGTGAAGCAAAGAGCATGCACTTGTGTAATTGTTTTTCCTCTGGTTTTGTATTACATTGAAGCCATTTTATAAACTGTAGAGGGTCTCTTAACTTGATGAGATTAAACCATAGTTTTATTTCCACTGATTGTTATTGAGCACATGTGTAATCTAAACCTAGCCACACCTTAATCCATAAATCCATAGTTCTATTACATTAGGTGCTTCTTACTGTGTTTTAGGGGCACTTATATGCTGCACACTTTTATGTGCATGAAAGGTGATTCACACATGGGTTCGTCGATGCGTGACCATGTTTTAACCGGAGCGCTAAATTCATCTTCAGCGGTGCGGTCTAAAAAAAAATCCTGCTGGAGAGTCACATTAGCTTGCAACTGTACTCTCTCATTTCTGAAATAAATATTAAAGCAGCAGGGTGAATGCTAACGGTATGTGTGACCTAGATACCTCTGTATTAGTTTTTTTTACACGCGTATGTATGTACGCGTCAAAGAAATTTGTGTGGCACTTTCAGCACAGCACACTCAGATTGAGTTCACACTCATTTTTATATCTCATGTGTACTCGCTTTGATTACATATTTTTATATCAGCCAGTTCACGATGCACGTTTAGGAAGATCATGTTGATTGTGTATTTAATCTGCTGTATTCTCTTGGCTGAAGATCCCCTCAATGCTTTTCAGCTTCAGAAATTGTAGATCTAGATTTTCCGTCACTTCTTGTGGCTTTTATTAGATTCCGTATTTCAATTTTGACAGTACGTGCACCGTCAGCTTTTGATTACTGAAGAGTTTTACAAGCAACTCGAAAATTAGACGTGAAATAATCAGCAACATGCAGAAATGTCTGACGATTAGGATGAAATTGGATAAGTAATAAGCAAGTTAGGGCTGATTTAATCATAAGAACTCATCATATCTCAAAGCATGTGTGTCTGTTTACAAGCGAATCAACTTGTCTGTTCTATAATAGTACAAGAAAAACAAACAAATGTCATTTTTTCTTTTTTTTGATGAACTGAAAACAATTTCTGGAAGAGGGCCCTTTTTATTGCACTACTGCCCATAACAGCTTAACCATTCAGAGGGGTTTCAGTCCCTAAAACCTAGTTGAAGGTGTGAAAGGAAATTTGATTCCCGTTCTTCAGCAACAAGTAAAGAGAGAAAGAGAGACCCCCACCATACGGTCACTGCCTTGGACTCTCAAAACCTTTCCTACCCCCCATCTCCTCTACCCTGCACTGCCCCAGAGATTTTGACCTTTCCCCCGAACCCCTACGCAGCCATAGCTGAGATAAGGGGCAGCCTGTCTTCTAGAGAGAACCGAAAACATGGGCAGGGCTGCATCCGCTACAGTATACCCTCCCTGCTCCTCACAAAACCCATCAGCCCTTCCTGAAAGCAGCTTAGCAGAGTCATTGCAGGAGCTGACAGGCAACCGGCCCCACTCTGGGAAACAGGAACCCAACAGAGACATGGCTAGGTTAAACAGGAGTCTGCCGAAGGGTTCTCAGACAGGAGCACCTTCAAAGACAAAGAATAATGGAGAATATACACGTCCCTGTGCACAGGCAAACCAAACCGCAGAAGGAGACTGAGGTTGCTACCCCAATCGATTTTGCTAGGAAATTCTCCCCTGAGGGAAAGCTCTTCTTAGGCTAGGGAACCAGTATGGTGTCCAGTACCAAAATAATACTCTGCACCAGTGCTTTTCAACCCTTCTTTATCAGTCACTAGGAGTGCTGTCTTCCTGCGGAGTCTAGTTTCAACCACTGTCAAGAGTTTGGGTCTGTCTAGCTTTCCTAGGCTCGTTTGGAAAAAAAAAAAAGCCTGGCACTCACCTTGCTTAACATTTATTTCAGTTGAGATCTGAACGTGGAGCATCCCAGGCTCAAGCTCACTAATCACCTTGTGGTGTGAAGAGTTTAAGCAAGGATTTGGAGGATATTGTCATTCGAGAGAAGACGTGGTGTAAAGCTCACTTTGTCAGTCCTCCAAGCTCCACGAGCTGCGCGCTGAGGTTGTGTGGGTGGCAGTTTGAAAAGATGCGGCGGTTGAATTCTTGCACGTCAGAAGGTGTGTGTATGTGTGAGCCTTTATTCTCACTCACTGGAGGCACTGTCAGAGGACAAGGAAGTAGCTTAAAACAATGAGAACTGGCAACAAATAGCAAGCGGGAAAAGAACGGAGGATTAAATTTTAAACAGAAAGAGATCGTACTGTTCCAAAAATACAGACAATATAGAATGATACAGTGAGATTAGGAACAAGGTGCTGGGTACCTTTATTACAAAACACACTGGGATCAGTGAAAAGATGTGTTTTGAAAAACTAAACCTTTCAGCCACATAGGCATGCGTTAATCTGAAATGATCCGGTCAGAGCAGCATCTTCTCAGGAATAGTGGTCCTGTATTAATAAGAACACAGGTATCATGTCAACAACACTGACTATAAAAGAGCCTCTGAGCTATGCTGGAAAGGCTAAAAATCAGGAATCTTCTACAGACTCAGTAGCTTATATGTCAACTGCTTTAGACACTTACTCTCACAGTGAGCTACTCTCTCTCTCTGATCACAGCCAAATTACAACGTTCCTTACGAAGTCACACACACATACACAGCCAGATAGACTGTTCTATATCAGGGAGGCCTGCAGATGGGTGCTAAACAGTACAGAAGACTTTCACGAAGCAACTGGTGGTGAAGAAATCCGAACAGCTTAACAACTCTAGACGCCACATGTTCACTGTAAAAGGAGAGAGTTTGGAAATGACAATAATGGAAGTCACCACTGATCATTATGATATGGCCATGAAGTGAAAACACCAAAAGACAGGTCAAGACTCTTGACCTAGCAATAGAACAGGTATTAAACATGGGCCTTCTGTATTATAATTACTGAAAAACTCAAAACCAAAAAGGCAGGATGTGCCTCAGGCAGCTGACATTAAGCGCAGAGTCTGTCACTTCAGGCCTAGGACTGTTCTCTCTCGGCACTTAAAAAGTGACCAGTCAGCAAAGAAACATCCTAATCATGAATATCTGACATGTTATTACTTCTGTTACTTTTGTTTTTTTCATTTCTTGTTATTTCTGTCAGTAGTTCTATTGCACATTATAATTTTTCTTTACAGTTTCTACTCAGAATTAAAATTTTAGCTACAGTGTAAGGTTTTGCCTGTATTTTACTGGGAAACAAGTATCAGGGCAGTCATTGGGAGAAGAAGCAAGACACTTTTGAGGACTGTAATAAAAATGTATTTAAATTATATACTAATATATAGAACCATAGGGCAAGTTTTCCAGACATTAATGAATCATCATTAATCTTGGTCTGGGTTGCTAGCCCATAAGGTTGCATATGTAATGGTATAGCTGTGCGTAAGATAATATACAGTTTGTAAGTATATAAAACCAAAGTGTGGATGTTCATAGAAGAGATTTTATCCTTATTTTCACTGTACATTGTAACATTGTATCTGTACACATGTGACCTCATGTAGTGAACAGAATAGTTAAACTAATCAAAACTGTCTTCTATTTAGATTTTTGAAAGTAGCTTCGCTTTGTATTGATGCAGTTATTCTACATATGCTGAACCTGATATTTTTTCCTTTAAAATGAAATGTAAAATGAAGGCGCTGCACAATATGTATGCATCTGCGAAAGCACTTTTATGCATTTATACACAGGTCTTCAGATAAATGTGTCAGTTTTGCCTGCTACTGCATGTGTTTGTTTTCTTTCTCTGTCTTTCCCTCTCTCTCCCTCTCCTTTTCTCTTTTCTGCACTAACTCATTGAAATCTCTTCCCTCCGCTGCAGTAGTTTCAGCTCAGCGCTCGCCCTTGCATTTTCAGTTCTGAGTCTTTCCCCACACTCTTCCACATTCTGTCTTCCTCTCCTTCTCTTTTCTATGACAACACTCGCTGCTTCATAGCCCTGTCTGATCTAACATCTCATCTGAGATACTTTCAGAGATTTCATCTTTGTTTTCTTTGACAATTAAAAAAAAAACAGCCTCAGTTGGGCCATGGTAAAATGGGTCAACATGTAGAATAGAAGCTTCTAGTGTGTGACTGTTATTTTATCACTGTATAAAAGAAGCTCGATGCAGCTTTGATTATTGGATGTACTGATAGTTTAAGAGTCCATGTGCACATGGCTTCAGAACAGAATCCAATTCACATTTGTAAACAATGTGATGAGTCCTTAACATACTTTCTTATTGTGAGGGTGTGTACACTAGACAATAAAGAGAGAAATAAAAAGAGGCTAAAACTGGACTATTATGTGCAAAAAAGTGGTATGATTAGAAGGGATGCTGCTAAAATAGAGTTTTAAAAATCTAATAATTTTAATAATTTTGGTATGTGAAAGACCTTTGTCTGCTTGTTTTATGGAGCTGTTTGTGTTTTTCTCTATTTTTGAATATATATTTAAAAACCATTAATGGTACGTTAGCACTGTCAGCTGTGGGGGGGGTTAAAAAATAATCGAATTGTACAATATCCCTTGTCCCAGTGTCCCAGCAGTTGCTGCTTACCTATTTGCATTAAGTTAATAAATACTGCCCCCACTGATAGTGTGGTACTGCAATGCAGAGGGGCATTTAATTTTCAAATTAATCGCGCGATCAATTTAGTTTAAAGTAAAATAAATTAATGCAAATAGTTAGCGGGATATTTTTAACAGCCCTAAATAAAATACTGAAAGAACAGCTGGGTTTTCCTGTTGTGTACAGAGTAAGGTGTGCAAAGTAGCGAGTAATGTCATTACTTGTAACAGAAAGAATTCAGTAATTGTTAGTTTGTGATAAGTAATTAGTCGCTTGTAGTGAGTAACTATTATTGGGTACAGTATTATGGAAATATCAGACACTACCAGACGTCAGGACCCCTAACAACTGTGCAAGACCTGGCGAACCAGCAAAACTGTCTATCTCAGATAAACTGCACTAAAAGCTTTCACCTTTGAGGAGTAAACTGAGCTCCACACTTACATCATACGTGAAAAAAAATCCACAGGTGTTTGTCCATGTTTCCACTTTGAGAACTCTAAGATGCCACTGAGATTCAACAGTCTGGAAGGACGTAGGGCTGTTCAAGAAGCCGTTACAGAGAAGAGGAAACTGACAGAAAAGAAGAACATTTGCACTAGAATCCCAAACTGGATGTGTGAGAAGTGGAGGGAGGTTTTTGTGAGTGATGATTGTGAATCTGAAGGTAGGATTCATTTGGAAGGTGAGACGCAAAACATGCAGTGATTTCTAAGACTGAACTTTGGAGTTTACAAGAAGGAGGAAAATGATCCCAGAGACTTCTTTCTGTTAAATATAAACCTTAAAACCATCTGCCTGATACTGTTTCTGCCAAAACAGCTTTGTCCCGTCAAGACATGAACTCCACAGGACCTCTGAAGGTGCGGTGGTTTCTGCACCAGGGCGTTACAGCAGGTCCTTTAAGTCCTGTAAGTTGGAGAAGGCGCCTCCAGGGATCAGACTAGTGGGGCAGCTGGTGGTCTAACGGTTAGGACGTTCGCCCTGCAGTCAGAAACTCATGGATTCGTGTCTCAAGACTGCTAGTGACACCACAGAGGTTCCCTTGAGTACCGTCCCCACACACTGCTCCCTGGGCGCTGTGATCCTGACCAACCCGTCACGAAACTCAACTGAATCAAAATACGTGCTGCAATCACGATTTAGGGCTTTTTTTCATGCTAGGACAACACTTCACTAACCTACATATTTTAGGCTTAAGGTTTAGGGTTAGGTTTAGGAACTTTCCCCGTCTCACGGCATTTCAACCTGTTTTAACCGCTTTGCAAACAAATACGATAAGGAATCAACTCATTATTTTTCTTCTACTGTCCCTCAGTCACCAGTTACCCCTGATACTGGTGGTGTTACACACTGCGCATTAAAATACAGTTTAGTGAAGTGTTGTCCTAGCAAGAAAAACTGAAGCGTTGTCCTAGCACGAAAAAAAGCCCTAAATCGTGATCACAGCACATATTTTGATTACATTGTATATCGTGATGGCTGCATGAAAAGTCAGGGGGTTCGGGTTGAGTTGAAATATGTCACACAGGCCAATATTGTATGAACTACTTGTGAGTTTTTAGTGGTACTTTCTACACTATAGTTTTATGACTTCAAAACAAAACATAACTGACAAAAGGCAAAAGGGCTGCACCTCTGAGGGAGAAAGTCCCACATAAGCATATAGATCTCACTTTAATGTCCTTTTATCATTCTAGAATGTTCAGTCTTTCTAACACTATTCAGATACTGCAGTTTCCTCTACCTTCACTTTGTTTGATTTCATAATGATTTTACTAAAATCGTATTATATTACCTTACAACAAAGACCTTTACTTTTCTAGGAAGGCTTTCCACGTCATTTTGGAGCGTGTCTGTAGGAATTGTCTGCCCATTCAATCAAAACAGCATTTATGAGGGCAGACACTGTTAGACCAAAAGGACCGTCTCGCATTTTGTGTCCCAATTAATCCCAAAGGTGTTCAGTTTGGGTCGCTGCTCTGTGCAATTCCCTGGAGATGCTCTGCACCAAACTCATCAAGCCATGTCTTCATAGACCTCACTTCATGCAGAGGGGCACAGTCATGCTGGAATGGAACAGGGAAGGGCTTTCCCCAAATAACTGACACAAAATGCCTTTGTGTGCTGTACCATTAATGTTACATGGTACTAAGGGGCTTAGCCTAAACCCTGAAATCAGCCCAAAACCATTATCCCTACACTATCCAACTTTAGTGTTGGCAAAACAATCATAAAACAATGTCTCAGATGTCAGCATATTTGTAACAATTTCATGCAATTCATGTTATTCTGTTTATTCATTCAACACATTAAAGATCTGGATCCTATTACCACAGCAGTGAACAATTCTGACATTTTCTCACATCACATCACCCTGGAGATTATGTTTACACCTTGACATTTTATTCGCAGAAAAAATTATAAAAAATTATAATTGTCCTTTGGAACGTATAAGGTATTTGATACATTTGCCTATAGGTGTCATAATTTCATGCCCAGCAAAAATGCTGTTATGCTCTCTATATTAAACCGAATTTAATGCTGAATGAATTCTAAATGAGGTGAGAAAGAGTTCAAGGAAGTAAGGAGAGAGAAACAGAGAAAGAGAAGCAGGGAAATGAAAGATGGAAAGTGTTCTATATATACCAAGACAGATAGAGAGCAGGAGGGAGGTTAGGCACACACACAGCTGAATGAGGATATTGTACAGTGGTATGCTGAGTGGACAGAAAACAAGCTAAACTGTTTCAGCCACTTAACTGCCCACTTCCCACACATATCAACCCTTTAAAAGCAAACGCTGCTTATGCGCCGAACTAAGCAGACCATTAAAATAGCATTGCATGGACTAACAGGCCTATGTAAACTCGGGGCTTGATTTGAAGGAGAGGTGTAAGAAGTTACAATCTCTGGAAAAGATTTGATTTTGTAGAAACCAAATGCGTTTGCATTTTATTTGTGATGCAGGGGAGTGTTTAGTGCAGACGTCTCCTGTAGTGAACACTGCCAATCCAGCAAGATCTGTGTACTGTGCAAAATAAAACAACAATAACAGCACTAGCACTTGCTAATGCTGTGGTAATGGATTTTGTCATAAAGGTTTGTCAAATAAATATAAAATGCTAAAATAGCATGTTGAGAGGCAAAATGATTTAAAATTGCATACAGAGGGTCCTCGAGTTACAACAGTCCCACTCATCTTAAACCGTTAGCTTCGTACTTACAGACTAGTTAGACTAGTAATGCTGCGTATGAGTGAGGGAGTTTTCCTCTTCCTTTTTCTGTGGCTTGTGTTTTTAGAATTTTACAACTGTGTTAGGATATGTAAGTGACTTAATCTAGGGTGTGTTTTGACTTACACTAAAATTCAGGTTACATCGTGGTCGAAGGAAAGGATCTGTGGTGTAACTCGAGGACCCCTAGACCCCTATACTGAGTACTAGTACGTTGCTCATGCGTTTTAGCTTTCTTGAGAATGAAAGACTTCATGTAGCTTTTTAGATTCAATATCTGGGGTTGAAACATTTTTATGTGTCTTCAAATGTATACAGTTAAGGTAATGAGTTCTTATAATACAAAGTAGTCTTATACTTTGTTCAACATAAATAATAAATGGTAATCTAATCAGGACATAAAGTGAGGGGAAATCAGAATAATCAGAATCAGAATCAGAAAATTGTATTGCTCCCAGAGGAAATTGCCTATGTTACAACTGCAGAGACAAGAAAAATATAAAATATAAAGTCTAAAATAAAAGTCAAATAAAAACTTTGTACGGAATACACTATGCTACACTATACAAAGGGATAAATGCTACAGATAAGTAACTTACAGTTAAGATAATTAGTAGTAACACAAATACTAGTTTGAAGTATGTAATACATATCAGTAATATATAAGCAATATTGACATAGTAGTGATATGTTCACATGGTGAAACTATTGCACATGATGATAATAATAAATTGCAAATCATGAAATGGTTTAGCACCCAGTGAGAAAACTGCATGATATTGCACATAATAAGATAATAATGTACATAATGATAATGACGTAAACCAATAAGACTTTGCAGAACAAAGTAACCTCAAGATGTTGCTTAGATTATTGTATGTTGTGCATGTATTACAGAGGCAGGAGTTACAGAGACTAACGGCGGCGAAAAGGATTTTTTATGGACGCTTTATACTGGTGAGTCTGTGTCTAAAAGTACTTTTCAGTTCAGCCACCATACTGTGGAGTGGGTGTAAAGCATTGTCCTTGGCGGACTGAAATCTAGACAATGTTCTGCTTTCAGCCACAGTTTACATGTTGTCAAATTCCTCGCCCCTTTTAGATTCTAAAAGATCAGAGTCAACATAAGTACAGCCTACTTTGACACATCTTGTATGTGACTAGAGAGGTCTTTGACCAGTCTAGGTTACTGTCCATCTTTACACCAAGGTATTTGCAGTCCTGAACAATCTCCACATCCACCCCCACCTAATGGGCAGGGGAGTGACAGGAGACCATGACCTTCTCAAGTCCCCCAAGTTGGTCTTGTTGATGTTGAGCTGCAGCTGATTCAACTAACACCAGTCAAAAAATCTGTTCACAACCATGTTATACCCTGAATCATCCTCATGCCTTATATATCTGACTGTCGCCAAGTCATCTGAGAATTACTGCAGACAGCAGCCCTCTGTGTGACTTGACTTGAAAGTTGAATGTGAACAGGGTGAAGTGGAATGGTGACAGAACTGTTCCCTGAGGTGCTTCAGTACTACGCAACACTGTCAGACATGTATGTCATCCCTGTAGTCACACATACTTTGACCTATCATTCAGGTAGTCCATAATCCACAAGACTGGATTGCAGACAGCTTTCTCCCCAGCCAGGCTAGCTGATGGTGATGGTGAGGGCACTGGAGAAATCAAAGAATGTGATCCTCAGGGTCATGATCCCTGGCTTGTCCAGGTAGTGTAGTAGATTTTAAGTATGAAGATGGCCTCTGTTAAATGTTAAACTGGGATTCTGGCTGGAACAGGGTCATCTCCTATGAATATTAACTGTTGAATTCCCATGCAGTGACCAGTTGCTGATCATAAAAGCTTGGAAGCCCACGGCTGGGGGGCTTTAGGCGTTGCTGGTTCTTGTCAGGCTGGTAGCTGTAGGCACGGTGCAGCAGGTAGATGATGGCACCATCCACACCAATTATGTCCTGGTAGGTGAAGGGGATCTTGTGCTGACCTAACTAGGGGGCGGAGGGTGTCCAGGACCAGTCTCTTGAAGACCATCATGCTGTGTGAGGTGACTGCAAATGGCCTGTAGTCCGATTGGAGCACTGGGGCACACCTTCTTTGCACAGGATCCAGACACATATTTTCTACAGCACAAATACTTTCTTCATACTGAGGCTCACCTGTGGGTTTATGCCATCTGGGTCCAGCTTCTTTAACTTCACAAACAAAAACTTTTGTGCCTCCTTGGTTGGCCTCCTTTAACCAACCCTTCACTGTCCTGACAGCAGCTGGCTTCACCAGTGGTTGTCTTGTTTTCTCTCGTGGGACAGCCCACAAACTTTTTGAAGGTGATCAGTGTCCTGGTGAGTGAGACATGAGTGAAATCCCCAGAGATGAGCATGAAAGCGTCTGGGTGCCTTGTCTGGAGTGGATGACGACACATGCTGTTGCCACATTGGCCAATGGAGGAATGTTAACAACAATGGCGATCATTAGGAGAACAGATATCTGAGCAGGACAGCTCAATGTCCAGACTGCAAACGCATTCCTTAATCATAATGTGACTCATTATTATCATCGCCCATCAATGATATTATGATATTATTATCATTTCTCATTAACAAAAACTGTGAGTCCTCGATGTTTATCGAATTCTTTCTTCCACACACATGAAAGGTCAGGAATTCGCTCATTTAGCCATGTTACTGCAAAGCATGTCAAACTGTAGTCTCTGTTGTGTCTAACGCATGCTGTAAACTCATCCTTCTTATTGTCCAGTGACCTCGCACTGCCCATAATAACAGAGGGAAGATGTGGTTCTTTACAGCTCACCAGACTGTTGCCCATTTATCATTGCTCTTTTCCCTCTACCTTTAGCTCCTCCCCGGCATCCCTTTTTGCCTTTTCCCTCCTTATCTCCAAGGGAATGTTCAGGATGACCATGCTATGCTTTCTGGCTTAATGTGTCAGCGAGATTAGCTGGTTTGCGGGTGTAGACAAAGAGCTGGTCACTGGCCCTAGCTGCGAATTAGCATTAGCAGCATGCGGGCAGCCCAAACAAAGAGCCGTGAACAGCAGAAATGCAGAAATAACTCTCTCAACCCTCATGGTTAACTTACTAATACTAAATATAATGAATTAACTGTGGGGACAGCTGGTGGGCTGGTGGTTAGGGAGTTGCCCCTGTGATTGAAAGGGCATGGGTCTGAATCCAACAATTTAACGTGGCACCTCTGAGGTACCCTTGAGCAAGGAACCGTCTCTGCACACTGCTCCGAAGGCGCTGCTTCGCTGGCTGCCCGCTTCTTTTTTACTTTGGTGAATAGGTTAAATGGAGAGAAATAATTTCACATTGTTCACACTTTGTACTGTGCTGTGGTGTGTTCACACATACTATCAGGGCCACTTTACATACTTAAATAAAACAAGAAAGTTTAAAAACGCTAAATAACAGTGACCAGATGTAGAGCAGTCATAACATGCAGCTTCAGCCAGTTTAGACAATTTTTAGTTATTTAATAGACTCACAGTGCATATGTCTACTTGCTTTACATTTTTTAATATAAATAAAAAGTATGTAGTCATGAGGATCACAAATGTATCTACATATGCATCCTTTATCACTTCAGTTCACTCTATAATACAATATAACATAAGACATTTATACCCAAAAGTCAGAACAAAACTTAACAAACCATGGAGCATTCTTGGCAGAAGGAAAAAAAGACATTCTTAACCTACAATTATAATATTAAAAATGTTTCCAGGTAATTTTGGACCATTTCTATTGATCCATTCCACATCAGCCTTTTAAAAAAGATTCAACATTTTTTCAATATTGAATATAATTTTTTTATTTATAATAAATTAGAATAATATAGTAATAATTTGAAGAAGCTTTTGAGATGCCGGATCATCTCTTGCTTAATCTGGGGCTGTCAGGATTAATCTATTAATGATTCACTGATTAATTGTCTATTAAATTTACAGTCTCAATGAATGAGCAGTAATTAACTGGCAAAGTGGATGATGAAAATGCATACTTTAAACTGTCCTACTGCTCTCTTTCCCAGTAAGAAACAGCCTGCTGCACACAATTAGACACATAGACACATGGATAACGGCAAAAGCAGCCATTTGTGAGTCAACATATTTGCTAAGCATTGAATCCAGGTAGCCAGCCTTCAAGCAAATCATTTAATAAACTGACAAAAATTGATGCTGTGGGTTTGAAACTTTTGTGCAGATCTGATAGCAGGTTGAAAGTAATGTGAAAGTAATGTGACAAATGCCATTCGTTTCTTAAAAAATCCTATGAATTTATCCCATACTGTCAACCCAATATCAAAATTCTTACACTGCATCTCGTACAACCATCCTTTTCATCCAGTTTTCCTTGTGAACTGTCAGTTACAGCCAGCTGGCCCAGATTTTTTTTCCACAGGCTATGTTAAAAAAAGAGGGGCATGTTAAAAGAACGCTCTTTGCATGCCTATCACCTGTCAACCAGACAATAATACGCTGTAATGCCTCTCTGTGTGTTTGGGACATTAGCAAAAATGATTTGTTTGCTCACAGGCAGCAACAGTGGTGCGCCTTCGCTACTTTGCCGCCTCAGACACCATAATGGCAGGATAATCCTCTCATTTAACTGCAGACTACATATTTCTCCCTCTCCCTCTCACCGGAGGATGACAGGATGTGTGTGTGTGTGTGTGTGTTATAGTCTATTAAACTGCAGAGAAATAAACATAAAAACACTGGCAAGGTATGAGGGTAGCACATGGGGAGAGGGGATTTAGAATGTGATGAGTTAGAGAGAGAGAGAGAGAGAGAGAGAGAGAGCCCAATGGGGGATAATGGCTGTGCATTCAGTGACACAAGGACATTTCTTTTTTTTTCTGTGTTTGTACAAAGAGCATTTGTGTACAAGGACAGAAAAAAAGCAGAACACAAAATAATACAGCCTGAGATCAAAAGAGGGCAGAAGAAGTGAGGAGGATGAGGCTCTCTGAGGGAAACGATGAAAGCAGCAGAGCACTCACCAACAAAAAAGGGAAGAGCAAGCTGTAAATGAGTCAGTGACCTCAACAGATGGGAAGAGCACACACATGAAAAGCGTAAAGGTGGCGTCGGATATTAAAAGAAAGCAAAAGCATCACTTGCTAGCAGCCTCCAAGGTTGCACGAGTTCAAACCTTTCTGCTCTTCCCTTCCTTCCACAAGAAAAAAGAGAGTCTCTTTCTGTATGTGGTTTAACCCACAGTGAAGTGACAGATCAGTGCAGTGATTTTACTTGCTCCTCTATGATCTCTACCCCCCAGCTTGCTCGCTGCCTCCGTTGAGAGCGGGCGAACACTGCGACCTCCGTCATTTGCCCAAGGCCTGCCACGCCATTCACATTTCCTCCAACAAAAAGCCACGCAGCTGCTTTGTTCTAAGGGGATTTAATGCAAGAGCAGCTAAAATGACTCCAAAGAGCCCTCCAGCTGTTGGCCCTTTCCTCGAAGCAACAGAGGTTAATGTCCTTATCGGATATAATCATTCATCTAAGCTCCCATATTTTCATTTTATGGTCTTATGAACATAGATTAGTCCTATTTAGTTTCATACTACACTAAATCCATACCCATGCAACTAGGCCTTACAGTCATTTCTTTCTGAAGGGAAGTCCAGTGTACCAACACTAACCGTCCCCTTCAGTACTGGTTTTAACATGCCCTCGTTGACTTGCAATACAAAAGTGAGTCACACAAACGTCACACAAGTGGCCACTTGCAAAGAGGATGACGGAAGAACAAAGAAGTAGATTTTTCAATTAGAACATGCTTGCCCTTTAGCTAGTTGTGATTCAGCAAGCTTAATTAGCTAACTAAGCAAATTCTGTTATGTAATTTTTTTTTTTTTCCAGAGAAGTCCCAGCGCAACATACATAAACTTTAAAAACTGCTTCATCTGGCTTAAGGTGTGGATTCAGAACATGACACAGTGCTCTTTCAAGTTCTTAGTAGTTCTTGGTTGTGTATCATTTGGCTCGCTAACTTCTGCTGCTGTGTTTCTTTCAAATTAGATTGATCTTGCAGGCAAACAATATTCACAAGCAACTAATACTCTGTGAACATTCCAGTGACTCATATAAGGAAGGTATATTTCACTATTGGTGGTCTTAATCTTGGGTACAGCTTGTATAGCTTGGGTAAGCTATACCCTCACCAATCACAAAATGATTACCACCTCTTTTGCCCACACAGCTGTTACACAACTATGTCTACCCCCATAGAGTACCTGTCGAGTCACACAGAGCGAGTTAAAGCTAACTTAGCAAGTATAACCAAAAGCTGGCAAGCAAACTCATCTGTCTGTCTGTGTGCAGGCCATTTATTCGTTCGTCCAATCAGACATTTCCTAGATGCACATCTAACAGGAAAGTGAGCAGTGACCTTACCGTTGTTAACACATAGAAGGTGGACAATGGTTTAAGGGTGCCGTGGACACAGTAGGGTAGCCTTCAACACCACCTTCATATGTAGTGCCTGTTTCACTCATGCTTTTATGTGTAGTTCTATTTCAGCGAATTGTCTGGTTGTGTGTTACTCTGTTTCAGTCAGTAGTTCTGTTTCAGTGTGTAGTTCTGTTTCAGTGTGTAGTTCTGTTTCAGTGTGTTGTTCTGTTTCAGTGTGTAGTTCTGTTTCAGTCAGTAGTTCTGTTTCAGTGTGTAGTTCTGTTTCAGTCAGTAGTTCTGTTTCAGTGTGTTACTCTGTTTCAGTGTGTTGTTCTAATTCAGTGTATTGTTCTGTTTCAATGTGTTGTTCTAATTCAGTGTGTTCTGTTTCAGTGTGTTGTTCTGTCTGTGTTCTTCTGTTTCAGTATGTTGTTCTAATTCAGTGTGTTGTTCTGTTTCAGTGTGTTGTTCTGTTTTATTGTGTTGTTCTGTTTCAGTGTGTTACTCTGTTGCAGTGTGTTCTTCTGTTTCAGTCAGTAGTTCTGTTTCAGTGTGTTACTCTGTTTCAGTGTGTTGTTCTAATTCAGTGTATTGTTCTG
>JBBPCY010006842.1:0-15876 GCA_037974405.1 Brachyalestes nurse
TGTGTGTGTGTGTGTGTGTGTGTGTGTGTGTGTGTGTGTGTATGTGTGTGTGTGTGTATGTGTGTGTGTGTGTGTGTATGTGTATGTGTGTGTGTGTATGTGTGTGTGTGTATGTGTGTGTGTGTGTGTGTGTGTGTGTGTGTGTGTGCACATGCAAGTGGAAGCCATGCATTGATTAACTTTCCTAGAAAAAAATTCCAGCATTGCGAGGATCAAGCCAAGCAGGAGGAAGCAATCTATTTGAGCAGGGAAGGAAAAGCAAGGAGATGGGCATCTGCTGTGAAGATGATTAGAAAAATACAAAATATATGTAGATGCATTGACCTTTAAGTCGGAGCCATACATGGGATTCATTGAGAGGGGTTTGATCAATAGGGGTTAGTTTCTCGCATGGCTGTGCTCTTGTGCTGTAGGAAAGCATTGATAATCAACGCCAGTATTATTCCAGTACAGCTTATCAGCGCTATGAGCTTCTGAGTGAGGCAGGCAGTAAATGTTAAGAACGCTGCTTGAGGTGGACAAGCTGTAATAGAAAATGCACTCACGGTCACAGATGGACAAACACAGTCACCAATCCAGTTTTATTTGCAGCTAAAAATAGTTTGATATAGTGTCCATTTTCTAATTTTCCAAGTTACATTCCACAGTTTACTACAGTGATGCCACCTCAGATGTTGGCAGGTATAGCTACTCTCCGCTAGTTTAAAAGCATGGGTGATAATGGAGACATCATTTTAATAGCAGAGTATTTTTCATGATATTAAAAACTATTAGCACTGTTTGCAAAAGTAAACTAGTTACTATGGGGCAGGATCAGCAACCAATAAATATGAATACATTCATGACAAAGACAATGACATAATGGGCTGGTAATTGATCAGCTGTTACTATGCAGTTACTGTACATTTATTTTAATGCGTTATCCAAAACAACTTACATTTGAATCTTATAACAGGAGAAAACAAGACTCTTACCGGTGTTGTATACTGTGGTGAGAGGAAATCACAGGCCAGTCTACTGGGTGGAGGACAGGAGTGTTACCCAGTACCCCTACACCACCACTTTTGTTATTTTCCGACTCTCTATAAATGATCTAAATATGTCTTTTTTATGACCCATGCAGTTGTTCTATATTCTAGAACTGGGTATTGAAGAACACAATCTAAGAACCCATTTACCCAGAACAGCATATTGTGAGATACTTGATCACAATAACAAATTGCCCTGAGCTGTCTGGTCTTTGTGGAAACACATACACACACACTCATACGCACACACTCACACACACACACACACACATACACACACATATATACACTAGTAACAAATCCTAAGTTAACCCCTCCCACCTGGAGTTTGTTCTTTTTGAATCAGCTGAACCCTTCAGTAAATCCAGAAGGTATTAAACAGCTGTGTGTCACTGTTGACTCCTTAAACAGAGTAGAAACTTGCTGAGAGGTGTAGAAAGGGTCAGAAGAAAAAAAAAGTAAGGAAATAATTTATCCATTTTCTTTTAAATGTATCAGCCAATATTTTGCAAGTCATTTTTTGCCTTCGTAAGTCAATCAGTGACCTGCGATTTACACTGAAGATGTGGGTCCTAAAGCTCTTCACTGGACGCAGATGCAGCAGTAGGTCTACAAACTAATCACGTTTAGCAAGTGAGAAGGTCATCAGCACAGCTTAATGGGCTTTTCATCTCACAGGAAGGCGATGACGGGGAAACTTTACAATTAGTCAGGGGTGCCGATCAATGCTATAACACTTTAGCTAGAGGGGTCGGACATATCTTATGCCAGCATGTAGAAGGATGACAGGAGAAGACTGAGGAGTTTAGGAAGGAGGGAGTAAGGTGTTAAACCCTGAACCAATTCCTTTTATTTCTAAAACAGCAGTTTTGTCCTTTTTCCTTTTTCATTTGGTTTGTCTACTCTCTCTTGTTAAATGGTATGAACATTTTATTCTTTTATGCTCTAATGCTTCTAATACTTGTAATGGCAGTGATTAAATTATATCCACTGGCTTCTACAGTACAGTCGAACATTTTTGAAATGATTATTTTTTTGGAGGGTTTCAGCAGCCAAAAAGCTTTTCCATGTCAAATGTGTGTCTAATTAAAGCATGTTCTAGGTAGCTCTTAATGAAGCTGCAAGAGAGAATACCAAGAGTGTGTAAAGATAACTAAAAAAAGAAGGCCACTGCATTATTCCATGTGTGCCCAGGCATGTCTTTTATTGTAAAATGTGGAAAATGGTAAAACGAAACAAAGCACTTCTATGTCCTTTTGTCTATTTATATTTTGTCTTAACTATATTGTGTCTCAAGATCAGCAGGCACATTCTCTGTCCTTTTCCTTTTTTTTAAAGCAGAGTGTAATACATTATAATCTAATGCAGGCACTGTGTTGAAAATTGTCCTTGTCATTGTGTATTCTTGCAAGGTTGCAATCATTAAAACACGGTTCAGGGCGGCAGAACCCCACATTTTGTGTCAAATGCCTACTATACACTTATAGTACTATACACTATACACTTATAGAATATACCCCTTAGATTCAACACTCAGTTCACTTCAATACAATACAGTACACTACTATATGGACTAACCGACTAATTGACTTTATAATATTGTCAACTGATATGATGTGAGCGCACTGAACCATGCTACATTGCTTTGACCTGTTCAAACTGATGAGGTTTCAGGCTTTACAAGCAGCGAAGAAAGCATCTACATCCTTTTCTATCTGCTTCTTACCACTGTGCATACTTTGGAGTTAATTGGCTTCCATGAAGTACTTTCTGCGTTCTATAGCTCTGCTATTAAACAGACTGGAACAATGTATAAATCTATAGTTATATCCCAACTGTAAATTAAGAGGCTTCATAATTCATCTGAAGTGTGAGAGAACGATCAACCTCTTTTACAATTTCTCTATATATCAATATGCCTTTATAATTTCAGCATAATCAAGACCCTTCAAAATTCCTACTGAATAATTGCAGTCTTCCAAGCTACCATTATCTGTGGTGGTGAATTATTGACTTGTAAGCTTTTAAGTTTTTATGAAGCCTGCCACTGGATCAGAGCCTCAGCTCATCTGGAAGTGGTCATTCAATGTGGATTCCTTTTTTTTAACAACAAAACTTGTAATGGTCCCATTTTAGTCAACAAAACTGACTCTATTGTGTTTTACAGGCGTCTTGTTTTAGTTTGTGTGCATCATGTGGTGTGGCACCGATGTTCAACCTCAGTTGAAACGAATGAGGAGAAACTAATCTAAAATGTATGTGTGTAAATTGAATAGTAAAAATCAAAGCTGTTACACTTTAAATTGTAGCATTTCTACCATTTTTCTCTGGCCAAGTTAGTTATGTCATTGATGTTAACCAGGTGAGTGGGTTAGTTATGTGATATCTGCTACACGCTACTGGCACTGAGTTTAAAACTGTTACACACTTTACATGTGTATGAATGTATGAATAAAATGGTGGATGTACATTAAAGGTATGTTAATTAATAAAGCAATGCATTTTGCCTGCAGTTATTACATTTCTAGATTCCTAGAAGACTTTAATGATATTGGTATAGCAGAAACCAAAATCAGGATAATAAATCGCAAACTATGATTTGTGCAGCCATCAGTGAGCATGTACGATATCTATAGTTAACCATCCTCTCTTTTTCTCTCTCTCTCTCTCTCTCTCTCTCTCTCTCTCTCTCTCCCTCTCTCTCTCTCTCTCTCTCTCTGTCTCTCTCTCTCTCTCCCCCCTTTCTCCTCTCTCTCTCCAACACAGACCCAGCAGGAGTGGACTGTGAGCAGTATGACTTGTCTGTGTTGGTGGATGCTCTGAGGGTTTATCTGCAGGAGCTGCCATGTCCCCTCATCCCTGCTGTGGTCTACAGTGAGCTGGTCTATACTGCTCAGGGTAAGCAGTCATCTGGAACTGAACCCTTTGTCCATGATGGAACTATAATATACGTGTTAAATGAAACCTGATAAGAGCTATTTTATCACTGTAAAATCACAAAGCATCACTATTGGATATTTAACACTCCCAATGCTTTTTTACTCCCAACACAAAGCTCCGATGCTACTGATCCAACTCAGCCGGAGTAAATAACATTTCATATTCCAGTGTTTGCACTGGTAATTTTACTGGGTTTAGATGTTAATAGTCATTTTTTCAATAAAGAATAAAGATAAGAGACAGAGTAGCCATACATGATTTTGGGTGTAAATGTTATTCGATTGCAGACCGCGGCCTCACAGCCTGAAATAAACTACTGTGTGTGTGCAAAAGCCCAACACCAGTCTGTATCACACTGTTCAGTGAGCAGGGGGGGTTTGTGTACATCTTCTCTCCAACCTTGTTCTGAATTACTCCCACAGAGGCCAACATGCACACTTACACCCACACACACACACACACACACACACACACATACACACACACACACACTCACACACACACACACACATATATACACACACGGACATACGCAGTCTGACTTCCCCCTTAGCCTCGTCTGATTGCTCCTGAGCATGGCCTGATTTCACGAGGACAGACTGGCTGAATTATGTAAGCCCTGTTCTCTCAGCAGTGCCTCTTGATGATGACTGCATTGGCCTAGATCTCAGCTTTGCTATAAATCCCACCCTCTCTGAATAGATGATCGAGCATTTACAGTTGTATGCACTGTATCTAACTGTATATTGAATACATTCGTTTAATCACAGGTTTTGTTGAATTTTCTCAATGAAAACAACAGGGGATTAACTTAAACATGGCATTTTCTGTAGATTCTAGTGCATGATTTTATATTTATTTGCTAAAAAACATAAACATTTTTTCCACAGCACATTTTATTTTGAGTTTTGTTATCTGATATGCACCTTTCATCATAAACATTAGATCATACTTATGATGTGCTAAGCCAACATTCATTCAAATAGGTTGTTATTTAATGTCTCTTATTAGAAGGTATTGATGTTTCAGTTGTTTTAATGACAGCAGCAATTTAAGTAAAAAGAGAATTTCATACATAATAGATCTTAATTAATGTATTCAAGATATTTGAATATTTGTCTCCTGCAATATGTACATTTTAATTGCTAGACAGGAGCCAGAAGGTGTGCCATATGGTGCATTTAATATTTGTGCATTAAGCTTTTTAGAGAATCAAGTCAAGTCATTTTTGTTAATAAGCTTTCGTGGGAAGTCCCTTTGTCATGCCTGACCTCTCACAATGTCAGAGCCTTCTTGCCTATCAATACCGGCCTCCTTCTCCGGAGCCAAACATGCTCCTATTTGTCTGATACCTGTAATAAAATGAGAGGTCCCAATCTAGCAGTCTGCCTGGTCTCTAAGAAGCCTCTTCATTCAGTGTCTTGTCAAGTCAGGTCACGACACAGGATCTGACACATGACTTGAGAGTGTTCAATAGGGGTGTGAAATATGGCAATACTCTATTATGCCCTTATATTATGGATGAGTAGCATTGACACAGAAGTATGCATAGCATAAAAAATGACATTTAGACCAAAGTATCAAGTACTAACTGGGTCTCATTTTTCCGTAATCTTTTTTTTATTCCTTTCTTTTTTTGCCTTTATTTGTTCCAGCGTCTTGGCAAACCTCACGAAAGTACCATCAAGTATTGCAATCTTTTGCTATAATTTCTGCCCTTGCAATGAAATAGTTTATAGCAATAGTTTCACTGTAGGTTTCAGCAGATGTGGCACTAGTCATTGTCATTTAGTGTCACTTCATAGCTGAAGCAAATCTTAATGGCATCTTTCACTGTTATCTGTCAGAGTGTATAAGCTTAAAGCGCCAATGCCCATCTGGCCTACTGGGGGCTACTGTGTCTACGTCCAGGAATGTGATTGGTCATCTGCTCTCCTGCCCTTCCCCCGCTTGTGTTATGCTGAGTCCAGATGGACTGGCAAGTTCCCAGCCATGGCCTTCAGCCCTTGGCCTTTATTGACCAGAGGTCACCATCCATCGATAATGGGCAGCAGTTGGGTGTGGTGGGCTGTTCTTCTTCAAACAGCTCGTAATACATCCATGTATTTTTAGATTTTAAGAGCGAGGGCGATGGCTGGAGTGTATGTGGGTGTGTGTGTGTGTGTGTATTTGCATTTGCCTGCATAGGGTGTAGGTCTGAAGGTCTGTCCGTCTGAGACCAAGGTCAAAGTGCTGACCCACATTTCAGACCAGCAGATTGTCAAACATTCATCATTGGCTCCCCTTCTGCCTCCCACTGCTCATTACCTTTGACCCCTAGACACTTATCTTACATAAGCACTATGGCTGAGTCGCCTTAACCAGCCACACCTTAATGACTCTGCTCACGCTTGTAATACATGGTGGAAATGTAATTGGCAGGAGGTAGAGAGTGTGTTCAAATGTGTGTGTAGAATGCATGAGCAGCCATTGGATGCTAGTCTTTACTCACTCTAAAAAATGTCACGATAGATATGATTTGCAGGTCTACAAGGTGGTCCTGCATGGTTATTTATTTTATGGTGCATAGAAATACACAACCTAACCAGAAATGTGAATTTTCAGTCATATTTGTACTACTTTAGCATGTCAAACAATACAGCCTACTATTACTACGGCTATGATTGACTCTATAGATAATACATGCACCACAGTGTTTATTCCTGACGAGTTTTTTTAAAACAATATAAACATCACTATGAGGATGACCATAATAAATCATTTTGTAGCTTGCATTATATATAATGTAAGCTATTTAGTCACCCATTGTTCTGGTTCTTGGACAGCATGCATGAGTAACAAGCGTTTACTGCACCAATTAGCAGCAAGCTAAAATCACATATTAGGCATGCACTTTGCACAATGGTACACTGGTGACTGTAAGATCCCCCTGCTTTTCCATTAGCTACAGAACTAGCGAACTTCAGACATGCCTCAAGCAACTGATATAATCTGAAATAAGAAAATAGCAGTGTAAGTGATATCTGGCTATCTGAAGAACAACATATTTTGGTAAGGGAAGGTAATTGTGGCCTACACTAAGTTCATATCATTTGTGCAGACCATACAAATGCTAATGTCCGAAGTTTGTGTGTGTGTGGTGTGTGGTGTCTGCTGCTTCATTCTCTTATGTGACACATTCCCTGTCTTTGTGTCCTATTCCCGTACTGACAGCCTGTTTCCCTCAACCATGCTGCATACTGTGGCTTTCCCACAGGCAGATAATACCCAACTGCAGCAGCTTCCTAAAGACTGCTCACAGAGCACAAGAAGTGGAAGAGACGCAGTACTGAAGTTGAAAATCAGGCCACCAACCTTCTTTGAGAAAGAAATGCACTGAATTCAGTCAGTTCCAAATGTTGTGCTTACACTTAAAATAAAGGTTATTGCGTACACTTGACAGTCCTTTGCCTCATGTGCAAATGAACATGTGTCTGCAATAGAGAGATGTTTACTTGTGTATTAAGTACACAATAGGCTTCAGCTCTGAATACTGTGCGCTACAGTTGGATGGGACCCAGCTGTATAAATAGTGTGTGATGATGTCAGTATTCTTCACACTGGTAATCACGATGCAGAGGTGTTTCCTACACTTCAGGCTGAATGTTTGGAGCTTGTGGTCAAGAGTCCTGGGACTATAGTTACACTGAAGGGACCAAACAGTGGAGCGTGATGCACTTGTGCACACTCCTCCTGCACGCTCAGAGAGCGCCTTACTGATGACACAAAACGACTTAGCAACAAACCACACCTCTCAGAGAACAAAATGTGCAGCTGTGGCCATCCCACGCTGTGGTACCGTCCTACAGTATATGGGTGGATTAAATTGAGAGAAAGAGAAAGGCGGAAATGGTGGGTGAGCTTTTCTTGTGGCAGAAAAAAAACCCAAAACAGTTTACCTATTATTATTCCACTAACTTATTACATCCTAAGCATTTTGACTGACACCTCCCAAATTGGATCTGGCACCTCATTCCCATATTAAATGTATTTATGCAATCGTCAGTAGAGATGTATCATAATACCACAATATGTTTCCACAAGCTTGATATGTATAAAATAAATAACTTAACTAAAAAGTATTATGTGGTGTCACCTCATGTTTAGCTATTTTCTGTGTACTGAGCTGCAGAAATGGTGATGAAAACAACACCGGTGATGTTTATCACTCACAAATGTTAAAATGTTAAGTGAAACTGACTGAAAACTAGCTGTTGTTTTTAGGTTAGTTTAGGAAAACCTACATTTTAGAGAACATTAGATGATTAAGAGTCTTGTTAAGGTACTTATTAGTGGTAAGATCTGATGTTATGAAGAAAGTGTTTTTTTTCCTGGTCTTGGTTGTCCCCCCATTGCCCCATTGACTTGCTGAATCCATTACACAGTGTTCAGGGCTTGAAAACATACAGTGAATTACAGTGAAAACAGTGCTATATGCTTAAGATACAGGAGTGTGATGAAAGTTGGACCCACCCATGTGTCTGGCCATTTAAGAACCTTTTGGATCTGATTATTGTATGACCCCTGTTATCTTCACAGAAACGCAGAGTTTGGAAGAGTGTGGTCAGCAGCTGAAGAGAATCCTAGACTCCCCAAGTGTCCCACAGCCTAACCACCAGCTTCTGGTCTATCTGACCCGGCACCTCAGCAAAGTGTCCCAGAGTGGAGGGGCTGCTCAGGCCAGTCCCAAGCTGCTGGGTCAGGCCTTCAGCGAAGCCATCTTCAAAAACAACCATTTCAGGTAAGAAATACTGAAAGGCTCTCACTAACGTCCAGCATTTCTGAAATGATGTCTGGACTGCAAGACAGTGGTAAATATAAATAAATAAGCTGGTGGTTGGGAAGTAGCCTCTACGACAAGAAGGTTGTGAGTTCAGATCCCAGCGTCATCACGGAGATTCCCTTGAGCAAGGTACTGCCCCCCACACACTGCTCCTCAGGCGCTGTGTTCCTGGCTACCCGCTACTTCACCTGGTGAATGGGTTAAATACAGAGAAAGAATTTCGAGCTGCTCACACTGTGTGCTGTGGTGTGTTCAAGTATGACAAATGGTCACTTCACACTTTAAAAGAATATAATTTGTTAATGGTCCACCTTTGAACTTTAAGGTACATATATGTATTTAACGATTAGATTGAAATACTGTACTTTTTTTTTTCATCCGTTTCCAACAAAGTAGTTATTCAAGCTATTCATAGTTTATGTGGCATATTTGAGAGCTGATAATAATGCTGTTGTCTTTCGCTCAGAAACAGTGCACTGGTGCTGTAACAAGAGTAGTTATAATACACTACTTTCAATCTTTGGTGGAATGGTGCACCAGAAAGGCTCCATCTGATGCTTTGTAATACTGTGATTAGGCACTGCTGATTATACAATAACTTTGAATTCCTCTATCACTGCTTCTGAAAAGATATTTTGCAAATAATTTGAAAAATGTGCTAGAATTAAATGTTTTTTTCACAAAAGTTGAGTTCTTTTATGCATGCATGAGTTCACACACTCTAACACAAACATGCAAACATACAGGTCTGGCTTTATGTCAAATTCCGTGAAATAGTCAGTCTGATGTTGTTAATTTTCCCCATTTGTCTAAGCAGAATCAAGTGGAATATATAACAAACTGCCATGTCTTTAAACACACAATAAAAAGGCATTTATAGCTTCATCATATAATCCTTTGTTTGTTTTACATAAAAGGTTTCAAGATATCTAGAACCAACATGATGTCATCTATAGTGTTTTCATTAGAGCATTGTATAAAATTATTCTTAGTTGCATGTATTACAAGTTGCAGTATTACAGGCTGCCTGATGAATTTCTCATGATTACACCACAGAAAAACCACAGCATGGTAATGGTGGGGCTATTCACGTTTATTTCAGTCAGAGGGAAAGCAGTGATAAATTGCTAGGGTGTAACAGTAAGCTCAAGAACTCCAAATATTTCTCACATCCCATCACAATTTGTGTAATAGAATGCCATGTGGTGGTGAGTCATTGTGAGCACAGCGTGTGTGTTGTGCTCCACTAACTGGCCTCACTCCTGCTTGATTGCAGTCTGCTTTCCTGTCTCTTTGGCAGGTGAAAGAACAGTGATGGGACTTTCCTTGTTCACAGTGTCATCCTCTACCCTGAGATTAGAAATGGGGGGATAGAGGGTAAGGGGTGGGGCTGTATTATGCCTCAAACAATCATTTTGTTTAGCCATCAGCTTCAACTCATGCTGATGGTTAAGGTCAAATAAGCCTCATAGCACATGAAACAGCACTGCAGGAAGTCTAGAGAAAAAGCATAAGATACAATTGATTGAAAACGAGAAATAAATTGTCAGTGAGTTAAGTACAATTTACTTAGTGCAATTTTTTTTTAAACAAGCAAAAAGAAATGTAACATACACTGCAAACATTGTTTGCCTATTTTGCAGTAACATGCAGTAAAATCTAAGTTGCCTACCCCATTGGCATATTATTTACAAAACTTGAAGTATTTACTTCCCATTTTCAATATTTTCTGTCGTTTTTGCTAAGGTTTTGTTGCATTGTCTTCCACTCTTTAACAGTAATGCATTAAATTGCAAAACATTTCATTTGAAAAGGTATTGTCACAAAACTATGCAAATTTACAATGAGACAGGAAAAAAAAACTTAATCAACTTTAAAAGTAATTAGGCAATTTTGTAACAATTCTGTTTGTTTATGTACAGGCGATGTAAAGATACATTTTCATGTGGTGTAGAAAAGTAACAGGCGACAGTGACAAATGCATTACATTAACACAACTTTGTCTTTCAGCTTACCGTTCGTCCAAAAAAAGAGAAAAGTAATAAGGTGTTTTTCCGCCCTGTGCTGCAGAACCAGCCCATACTCTATTGGGAAGGCTTTAGACTAGAGCAAACTAGAACAAGGCTTTTAAATGGGAACATTGCGGTGAGGATTCAGGATACGTTGCATTCAGCCACATGAGCCTTAGAGAGGTTAGGTACTGGTGTTGGATGATTAGTTCTGGATCACAAATTCCACTCCAAATCATCCCAGAGGTATTGGATAAAGCTCCATCATGCCAGAGAAAACAGCTCTGCTGCTCCACTGCCCATTGCTGGGGGCTATTATACCCCTCTAGACAACACTTGATATTAGGCATGACCTTAGGCTGATGCAGTGCTACTAAAATTACTTGCCAGTTTAATCAGATGATTTCAGATTAAAATGCATGAAACAATAAAGAAGTAAATTAAACAAGTTAAATCTAGAAACAAGTTCAACAGTCTTATAATATTCCTACAACAGTTGCAAAATAAGACATTCGAACACATTACTTTTGTAAGTAAACATAATGGAGCTTTGACAATAAACACATCTTCCAAGCACATCAGCCACTGCATCTCATGCCATGACCAAGTGCATCTCATGACAGTAAGAACTGAGTGTAAGCAGCTTAACCTGTGAGTAAGCTTGCATGTGTGAGTGTCTGTTTCATGTGTGCAAACACCTCCTGTAAGTAAAAGTGTGACCTTGATTAAACGCTGCGTGCAGAAACTGGAATCTCTATTTGTTTACATTTCTGAGGTTTAGGAACTGAGCTGCAGTGTTTGAGTCTTTCCCCCCATGCCTCTGTTTCCAGTGCGGATGTGAACCCAGAGCACCATGTGAAGATTCTGGAGGCTCTCATCGTGGTTGGAGGCCTGATGGAAATGCAAGCTGCCCCAGGTAGGCCAGCCCTCCACGAGGCCTCTTTCATTCTTAGCAGCTTGTTCTCCTCCAGGGGCATAAGGATGTGGATCCAACCGTCGTTTTAAAGACTACCACTGCAGTGCAGGAAGCACATGACCACAGTTACCAGTCATTTGCGGACCGTCGCCACCGAGTAAATAATGTCAGCGCAAAAACCTAGTATTTCATTGCCCAATGTCTTGAAATGTAAAGGTTCAAACTTCACAAAAATTGACATGCTGCATCACTATCAAATACTTTGGACACTTACCAAATCTTTCCTCCATGATGGGCACTGCAACTGACACATTTCAATATATTAAGAACCTCCTAAGCTAAAATGTTGCAATTTGGCATACTAATGCTTAGCTACGTTTAAAATTTTGTGTAAGTGGCCAACCTTAATTGAATTAATCATTTAATTTTGTAAGCTTATTTAAGTTTGGTGTATCTTTAAAATTTCACCTGTCTTGAAATCCTTATGGAACATTTACAATCAGATTTTCACTGCGAATAAAACGTACAACACATTTCTGTTGTACGTCTGTTGTCACTACCAACATTAACACCCACAGTAACACTTGTTAGATGAAACACAAATAATCATATTATATCACCGTGTAATACTCATTCTTCTGCGACATATTATGCATGACATTGTGGTACATCTAGTTTTAGCAAAGTTCAGAGAACAAGCCCAAACACGGAGAAATTTATATGCTGCCATAGTGTATCATATTTGTGGGTAACTAACAGTAATAGATGGTCTTTAACAGCTAGAGAATGGTCAAATATACACATTTTTAATACATTCTTTATAAATTGTTTACAAATGTATCTGACTTTAGAGAGCAGCATTGAGTAATATTTGTTTATTTGATCTGACTGATTAAAATTAAAAATGTGTTGGGTTAGTATAAGACTCGTCTTTCTTCGATATCAGACAACATGGGAGCTCTGACTTGCCAGCTGTTCTTCGTGATTGTATTCTTAAGCAACAGTCATAGTTTTTGTCAGCTAGCATATTTTGATTCTGATAGTGAAGAATCTGAAAAGCACACTATGATTGTTGTGTAACTCTATTTACGTATTACTGTTAGCCTTGCGAATTGTTTAAGGTTATGGCAGTATTGTACGTGGTATGGACATGAAGTACTGTCTTAAGACACGTGCGCGCCTGACAGCTCTTTTCTCGTCTGTGATTTTAGGTTTTCGAACATCTTCAGTCCTTTTGGAAGATACTTCCAGTGCTGATGTAATTGTTAGTTCCTAGTTAGTGATTATCGTATGTTAGTGATGTTGCTGTATCTCTGGTAGTGATTAATGTGTGTTCACGCATTTTTTGGTATGTCTCAGTGACTGATGGGGTCTGCCGAGGGGCCAGTGAATGTTTGTGGATAGATGGCAGAAGAAGAGAGTGAGGAGAGGAATGGTAGATGATCCTTCGATCCAAGCCTGGCTTAACATTAGTGACTCCACTGAGGCCTGGCAGCGCTGCTGCAATGAATCTGGCCTTCCTGCCTGAGCTTTTGGCAGCCAGGGCTACTCTGTGCTCTGTTTTGTGGTTTAATGAAAAGAGTTTGACTTGGTGCCCATTACAGTGCTTACGGCTCGGGTTTATTTAACGTACGTATTTCTCACACAGGGAGGATGACCGGGCTCCTCTCTTGACCACCAAAATGTATTGAGTTTGGATTGGACATTCTAATAGCTTTGTTACATTCTGATAGCTTTGTAATAACTTGATAAATGATTTGGTTGAGAAGCAATGGTTCAAATGCTTAGATGAAGACTCACTTGGAGTTCACTATAAAAGACTTGAAACAGTTAGAGCATGTAGTCAAGCACTGCTGTCTGAATAAGTGCCAGCATGCAGCACACTAGATGTTTTGGTGAAAGAAGAAAAAGGTGGCAGATGCTTTACATCAGCATTACATCAGTTTAGATCACACTGGATATGCGGTGTCACATGTGATTGAGGTTTACGATCTTTTTTTTTCTGCCAACACACAGCATGAGCACTTGATGTGTGTGTGTGTGTATGTGTGTGTATGCATAAATATGCTCCTGAGTGTATTTGAATGTGAGACTGTCTGCAATATGATGCGTAGTACGACATGACTTTGTGTCATCGATCAAACGTTATGGCTCATATGGCGAAACACAAAGAGCCACCGCTACTGCAGAGACGAAAAAACGAGCTGTGGCCTACTGTTGCCCCTGAGGCCTCCGTTGGGACTGGGGGGATTTTTATAGAGGGCATTGTGATCTTTGCCATAAACATTGCCTGTCAAAAGTTTGGGGACACCATGCTGTCTTTTGAAATTGTACAAGTAATGTTTGATTTTCAGTCACTTTCAATTTCTTTTAAAGTAATTGAGAAAAATAAACATCTGCACAGGTTTACTTAATGGAGTCTTATAATCCAGTGTTATATTTTATTCTACTGTGCCAAAAATGTACCATTGCACACAATAAAGGCAAAAAATGAAGGATGATCCAGACTTAAAACCTTTACTGTGACTTGCTCAACAGTGTGCCAGGGTAGTGCCTTTTGCAGCCAAGATACGCTACGATAAAGTTCTTGCACGTTTTAATCCAGAAAGGGTTACAACTGGAATGACAGATGTGTATGAGTGTGTTAGAGAGAGAGTGAAAATAATCAATTTTATTTCTCAGATGTTATACATTATTTTACATATGTTAGAATGAGCTGCCTTGAAATGGCAAGGCTAACTAGATGTAACAGACAGAAACCTGTCCTGCTGATCTGAAGTATATTTCGGAGAATGAAGCTTCCGTGTTGCTTTCTTTTCTGAAGCCATAAATGACTCTAATCTCTTTGTCTTCACTGTTTAGTATGTTTTTGTAGGCAAAATATTATGCAGAGACCTTTTTAATGAAATTCCACACAGAAAATAGGGGAAGAGTATCGCCTTCAGCAGGAATTAGGAGGAGAGTTTGCCTGTTGATCGATGCTGACATAACGAGGGGGTGAACTGGGTGGGCTTCGTTATTATTCTCAAGGTACAGCTTTGATATTTTTGCACAGAAAGGATCTAAAGGCAACATTCTATTTAATGTGTTCATTTATTGCAAACCTGCAAAAAAGTACAGTCACTTAATGTCACTTGGTGTTTCCAAAACTTTTGTATAAATACAGATTTCTGAAGTAGATTTAGCTGCTTCAGTAGTTTGTGCACATGAAGGCTGGGCACTTTACTGGTTGTATGTAAAAATGTTCACAGTTAGCACGGAGCAGAAGGTCGGTGTCAAAGTGAAACGCTTTATCCTCCCAGCCACAACTGCTCCGGCCCCAGAAATCACACCAAATGCACAGGTCAGAGGTCAGACGTCCCCTCAGCCAGCTCAGGGGTCCCTGTGAGCTCAGCCATACAAATGTACTAGAGCTGCAAAAACCTGAAGGTGGAAATCAGTTAGATATATATTTTAAAAAAATATTCAAATGTAAAAATATAATAATAATAATGTTTAACTGATAAATGCTGCTGATTTTAATTAGTATAGTGGATATGTGTCTCTAAGATGTTTCTGTTTCTATTTCTATTTTATGTTATTTTATATATCTTATTTATATTAAATTCTTTGGTTTTTGTTATTTTTTTTGTTATGTTCTTTATCTATGAAGAAATACACAAACAAATAAATAAATACTACTAAACTACTACTACTAATAATAATAACAACAATAATAATACTTGTTGTTCTTCTTCTTGTTGTTGTTGTTCTTATTATTATTATTATTACATAAAAATTTTATATCACCGTTCTTAAACCAAGGACGGTTCAGAGCTGCAGTATTGTATTATTAAATTATTCATGACTGCATCAAAATGGTCTGATTGAGCTGAAATGTCATGATGCATTTAATTGTAAGAGGTCAGAGATTTGCAGCCCTCAGACGACTGTAAAGCAGGAACAGCGGGCGCTCCTGTACAGCATGACGTGTTTCTGCGTGCGCTCCAGCTTGGCACTGTATGTTCATGGCCCACTTCAGTCCGCTGCAGGCAGTCAATCTGTCTACTATTGGGCAAACACAGTACTACTCCACCTCGAATTCCACACACACACACACACACACACACACACACACACACACACATACACACACACACACACACACACACACACACACAC
>JBBPCY010006906.1:0-15869 GCA_037974405.1 Brachyalestes nurse
ACACACACACACACACACACACACACACACACACACACACACACACACACACACACACACACACACACACAGAACCATAACAGAGAGAGATAGAGAGAAAGATATAGAGAGAGATAGAGAGAAAGATATATAGAGAGATAGATGTGAGGAAAAAGACAGAACTATAACACAAAGAAAGAGGCAGAAAGAGAAAGAGACAAAGAAGGTAAGGAAGAGAGACAAGAATGTATGTAAATGTGTAAGAGTGTGTCTAACGATATAAATATTTATATATATTTTATCCAGTCACATTCCTTGTATTCCGAAACACAATGCAAAATAACTCAATCAGTTCCTGTTCAAATTTTATAGTGAAGTGTGAATCATGTTGATTTGAGTTTTTCTTGATGGTGAGCTGATGAGTCAGATAATTCACATTAGAGCATAAAAACACACGCTAAAAAAATGCAGGATCAGAGGCACAACAGAAGGGTCCTAATCAGTGCTCTAAAGTGTGTCCTTCACATGAATTCGTGACCTGCTCCATGATTTTTAGTCCTATTCTCCGCCCGCCGCGCTCACAAAGAGACAAAACCATCGGCAGGACAGTTAAGAGGGAGAATTATCTCAGCAGGGCAACATCAGCAGCAACGTCCTTCAGTTCTCCTCTCAGAACATGTCCAGCCCACTCAGCCTTCTTCACAGTGACATGAGATTTACTCAGCCCAGAATAAAGAGACAGGTCTCTTCTCATTAGGGCTGTAAAAATACGGTATGATATGAATCACTCGGAAGATTCAACTACATCTATTGTGGCCGGTTAGAACTGATTACCATAATCCATTATAATAACATTCAAGAAGGTATGTACTCAATTTCTGACCCAAAAAAAAAAAAATAGCAGCCGTTTTCAAATATAAAGTTAAAAGCATGTGTTGGTTTTGAGGCATAATCCACTGGTCACTGTGTTTTATATACACTGCTGTGTAGAAGTCATGGACCACCCCTCATTTTGTCATTTTCGCTTCCAAAGATCCAGACTTTCATGTATTTTTAATGTAGGCTTGACGAACAGTTCTCCAGGCTTCCTGAAGGACTTTCAAAGACTCTCATTTACAATCCAGTCCCTGAACCTGACCAGTTTCAGAGGAATATTTTTTTGTTTGTTAAGACACACAGTGACCTACGTATGAATTCAAGCATCACAAGCATCACAAAGCACATCTAACTTAAGGCCTGGAAAGGAAATGTGAATACTGCATACTGGTGGTATACTGGTGGTGTGTGCTGTAAATTAGTGACCTATATTTGGCCAGGTTTTTCTCTGGAAAAGATGTTGGTGCCGGTCCATGCAGTCTGCTTTGCCTTTCAGAATATGAGCACCTGCGTGCTGGCAGTACTGGGCGCTGTGGGACAGGGATGATCTGACGTGCACTGGGAGAACCTCTCTCTGTCTCTTTGTGTAGAAAGCATTTGCATTATTCACTCGCCTCTTATTTTTTCCATCCTCCTGACGCAACCAAACCATCACTCACACCGATTCAAATCTGGCCTGAGAGAAAAGAAGAAAGAGACAGAGAGAGATAGAGAGAGAGACAGAGACAGAGACACAGTGCACAGTGTGAGTGAGAGAGAGAGAGAGAGAGAGAGAGAGAGAGAGAGAGAACACAAAGAAAGGGACAGAAAGAGAGAAAGAGCAGGAGAGAGAGGGAGAGAGAAGGAATGGAAAAAAGAGAGGAAGAGCGAGAGCGAGTGGGATAAAATGGAAAAGAAAGAGGGAAACGGCGCCGTAGACAACCATAGCATCTGAAGGAGACTGAAAATAAATCAGTCTGCACTCTTGAGATCATTATGCAGGGCTTTCCCTGATTAGATGACCATTTCAGCCTTAACCAATCAGAACACAGATCCAAAGGAAACAAGCCAATCACTGGGAGTCCTTGCTGAAAACCTGGACAAACACTGAGTGCTGCGTGATGCGCAAATTCTCTCTTTCCAGAGACTTACTGAGGGAGGAACTACAGAGATCGTACTTACGGCATCAGGCTCAGTTTGCCTCCTGATTTCACTCCTTCTCTCTTCTGAACGTAGTTTGCTGGGATTGTTCCCTCCCTGCCTACTGTGTTCTTGGCTTTGTACCAGTTGGGATCCTGCAAAAACATGAGAATAAGTAAACGAACCAAACTGTAAGTTAAGTGATTATTAACTGATAATCAATCATTATTTGTGATCAACTTGAACCCATTCATTATTATAATAGTATACGTATTATTATAATTATAATAGTATTACAACACTTTTTATAGCTGGAATTTTATACCTGGCTTGCTCATCAGAGATTTACTTATTTATTTTATTTATTTATTATTTTTTTCTCTCACACACACTCACATACATAATTTTCTCTCATTTGTGAAGCAGCTTTGTGACAATGACCATTGTTAAAAGCGCTATATAAATAAAACTGAATTGAATTGGGCACCGCTTCTCGTCCGAGCCTGTACTGAATTTTCGCAAAATTCCAAAGATAAAACGTTCTTTAATATCAAGTGTATCGCGCGTGTATACAGGTTTTTGATTTTCAGTGTTTAAAGCGGGTTTGGTGCGAGATGCTTCATTATGGAGAAATGTGTCAGAATTGTACACAGTAGTGGTCAATGGAACCAGACGTCCACCATAGAGTGTTAAAAAGGTAAAGTTGGAGGCACCAGAATGTAACTACCTAGCAACACCACATCAACCAAGTAGCAACAACCACAGTTATAGCAACTGCACAATCACATTTTCTTGTGGAAATGCAGTCTAGTCTCTCAACAACTAAGCACACCGCATCTGAACAGCTGATGCACTAAATGACAGGCGAAGTGCAGTGCAGGACACTCAAGAGCACAACATTCACAACACAGAAACAGAGACGCAACTACTGAGCCACTTGCCGCATCCAAGTAATACCAGCAGTTCACTCTGCCAAGTTGTTGTTGTTTTGGTTACAAGCCTTTATAAACTGTCTTTATTAAGTATTTATTGTTCCCCCCCATATTCACCTATAACTACTATGGCACTGAAACCATAGCAGCCGCAGCTTGTGCTGTTGTACAACAGACATCCCTCTGAAGAAGTTAAAGTCAAACGAATGACACCAGCATCAAGGTGAATGTCGTCTCACTGACTAGGAGATATAAAAAGTACAATTATAACTAGATTGTATTTACGCAGGAAAATGAACATTGTGATTGCATGGAATGCATGTTTGAGTGGTTTTATGGCCAAAAAAACAAAAAAAAAACAAATTCTGCTCACAGCAAAGTATTGAACCTGTGCTTCTTCTGACTGTCTTTACTCAGGAAAATGTGTTTTACCGCTGAACCATGAAGGGGGGTGTTAACTTACACTGCCATTTATGGTCACGAACGGCTGAAAACGAGTGGAGCGTACTACTGGCGCCCAAAAACAGGTGGGAAAAGCGCACCCAGCCGCGAAAAAAGATGAAAACAGCAGAGAAATTAGTCCACTTGAGCCAAAAACGTATGGGTCAGAAAACTCTCAAACTAACGCACTTTTGACTCATTCTAGTCATGGGGCTCGTCTCCCCTACTGTGTGTTTAGGGGCTGATTTCTGCCATGCTGCGTTTTCTCCGGCTCCCTGCCAGCAGCTCACAGCGTGACGTGCCGTCACAATCGTCAACGATCCGAAATCTGAATACACGTGAGTTACATCGGATACCATTCCAAAATATCGCACAAGCTCGGACGAGAAGTGGCGCCTTTTGGGTAAAAAAGTATAATAACAGTAAAAAGAAAAGCATTCCAGTACATTTCACACCTTTAGACCTTATTGACCTTACCTTGGTGACTCCAATGATGGTGAGAACGTCTCCTTTGCAAAAGGGCAGGTCCTGTTCCGTGGTGCCCTGGAAGTTATACTTAGCCACACACTCTGTGCCTTGCGGCCATGCTGTCTGTAGGAGGATGAAGAGAAAAGGAAAACGATCAGACTTATACAAGCATTCTGTCAGTTTTCTCACTTTCTCTTCACAAGATGGGCTAGAAGATCTATTTGGGCAATTTAAACAGAAAATAAACTGCCCTAATCATGCTCTGCTCACAAATACTTTTTTTATAATTACTCCAAGTTTACATTACATGGCAATAATCCCAATTTAACCCATGTTGACCAAACTCAATGGCTAATTCTGTCATGACATGAAAGAATAATTTTGTCTTTTAATCAGTGGTTAATATGACTGTTTTGACAGGTGGATAGGTTTTTTTGTCAATTTTGATTTTGATGCCTCTTTCTTGCTTTATTTTTTTACTTTTTATTTTCTTACTTTCTCTCTCTCTCTTTTTTTTTTGGTCCTCCCTCTTTTTATCAAAAAAATTTTTTGTAAAACACTGTTTGAAAAGTTTTTACTAGCTCCTTTAAATGGTATAAAAAAGCATCAGAACCAGTAGATAAGTTAATTAGCAACAGGCAATGACACTGGCATCATAAAACACACATTACATTCTATTAACTCACTATAAAAATGTATCCTGAATGAAAAGTAAGTCTTATTTGTGAGTTGTTTCATTTCTATGGCTTATTCCGAATGCATGTGGTTAATGTGGTTAATGCTATTACTATTTAATCACTGACATTCAGGCACATCTTTATTTTGTACTAAAACTCACATTTGACGCAAGCAAAGATTAATGAAGGCTAAACGAACCTAATATAAAAGACGCAGGTTGTTGGCACGTCAGGATGAACTGACAGATGAGATCATTGCAAATTAAAAGACAATTCTGAGTATAAAAGCCCATTTTGAAATCGTTTCCTGAAAGCACTGCAGCGTTGTTTCCTGCAGATGGTTTTAAACACCTTCTGTAGAGATGCACAATGACATGCAACAGGCATGAGCCCTGGTGCTGATTCCTCTTTCGGTCGTGAGGGATGTATGGATGACTGGGTTCATTCACACCTGCTGAAGAATGAAGGCTCTTTCTCAGGATGTAAAGCAGAGGTGTCAACTCTTATTCTCAAGGGGTCAGTGTGGCCCCAGGGTTTTGCTTTAAACAAGCAGGAGAAAACCTGATCAACTGTTTGAAGACTAAAATCGAGTGGAATCAGGTGGGCTCCTGATTGGTTGTAATGAAAACCTGGTGTGAGTGTATGTGTGCATTTACCTGGTAACCAGACATTGTGAGTGTGGGGGGCGGGGCTGTGGTTTCCTCTGGCAGGTGTCACAGAGTAACAAGTAGCATCAGAACTCTGTAGAGACACAAACACACACACACACACACACACATTTGTTTTAATATATCAAGACGTCAGGTCACCTCACACATATCACAGTTGTATGCAAATTTGAACAATCAAAGTCAAAACAAAGTCTGACAATGTTAGAAATTTAGGACGACCATCTGAGTGTGCTGCTGCTCTGAAAAACTAAATACTAAAATACTGAATACTAAAATTAATTTAAAATAATTACCTATATAATCGTCTAGATGTACTTCTGTGAGAAAATGCTAAGTGTTTGGAGACATATATACAAAAAAAAATCTGCTCATAGTGCCTCTTCTGACTATTCATTCAGCACCAGGTTTTACTGGTGAGTCATGGAGGGGGTGTTCTCTTACCAAGCCATTTATGGTTATGGATGGCTGAAAGGTGGAGCAAACTTCTCTTGTCCAAAAATGGGTGAGAAAAGCGCGCATAGCTGCGTTCGCAGGCTGATTTTTCTTAATTAAACAACAAAAACACACGTCTTGAAGTCCGTTTATCAGTCTGCTGTGTCTTTAGCTATGCTTCGCTGCACCGCGTTTTGTCACTTTCCGGGCTCTGCGACGTCACAGAGTCTCTCTCTGCTACACTCTTTTAAGGCGACTCACCCCTCTACTCCTTCTCCTCAATATTACAGAGGACACTCAATGACAAAAATTGAACTTTTAAATGATCAATGCTCACCCCCGATCAACTGAGCAAAAATCTGGATACACATACTACGCCCGATATTAATGGACATTTTGGCGTTGGAACCATGCCAATACTTCAAAAACTGTAGGAGAAGAGGTTTCAGCTATAGAAAGAATAATAATTATAATAAAAATAAAACTTAAGAAGGAAAAGGTTCAGAGGTTTAAGGACAAAAAGAAAGCCTGACCCTCTAAGCAACATCTATGCCCCAGTGCATCATGGAGGCGGAGCTGAGTGGCCCCTCTCTAGCTCTTTCCTGCTGAGAATATAGGAAATGAAAGTCAGAGAGTGAAACAACCCCTCCCCCCCCCCCCCCCCCAGAAAACTCAGAAGAAGCTGACGCAGATTTTCCATCACCAGCGTCAAGTAGGTGGTGCATGTGAGAACGAGGGGGCACTTTTTGGACCACAGCACAACCACTTCCCTGTGCCAAAATGATAAGATAAAGCATGATCTATATGTAGCCCTTCACCATGGATACAATGGAAATAGCAGGGGGTCGACCGCATCTCGTTCAAAGTCAGTTATATAGAGACAGATCACAGATATAGAGACAGATCAAAGATATAGAGACAGATCAAAGATGACTGACGTAGGGGCTTCTTGATTCCAATTTTGGCCATTTTTGGAACCACTATTTATAAATCTTACTGCATAAAAACTGAGGTAATTAATCCTGGTAGATGCAATGTATAAATATGTGCCAAATAGGATTTTTCCTTTTAAAAGGTCTGTTAACCCTCAGCACCTTGAAACATCATCTTATACAAGAGTACGTTCTTTTTTGGAGATTTTGCGTCAACAGTGGAGGCTTCAGACGTCACAGAAACCTCATATGTAAACCTCATACACAGCTTTTTTGTATTAAAAACTATTTACGAAAGGTTTAATATGTATGTTTCTCCAAATGGTTGGTTTAATTATAAAAATAGTCGCTGGATTGATATCCTACTGGCTGGATTGTCCTGACAAAAGAATATAAGACACGTGTATAATACTATGTTAGAAAAGTTAGAAAAGAACGTATTAACAGCAAAAACACTTTCGGGGTTCTAAAGGTTAAAGAGCAAATATCTATACTGTTAGACCACAGAAAGAAATATGCCCTCGCGTTTCATGCGTTCTGTCTACACAGAGAATGGGAGCGGTCGGAGTCCAAGAGAACACTACAGGTCTCGATTTTCTTTCTGGGAGGGTAGGACGGTCCTCCCTCTCCCCAAGTTCCTCATGGAACTTGTCATAGAACCCTGAGCTACACCTCAGTAAAATGAAAAAAAAAAAAAACTCCCAAAAAACCAATGTTATCATAAGGCAGTAAGAAACCAGCAAAAACACAGTCTAACATCTCACATAAATCTGATGACATGTTAGGGACACACAAGAGCAAGTAAGAGGAAAAGTGTGAGTGTGTGAGAGTGTGAGTGTGTGTGTCCATGTCCCTGCTGCTCAGTGGCATCCGGCGCCGAAACAGGAAGTGTTCTAATTGCAGACCGCTGCAAACGGACAAAAACCAAATATAGAGCAGAGCCCTCATAAGTAAGTGTGTGTGTGTGAGGGGCAGGGGGGTTGGGGGTTTGGGTGTGTGGGGTGGGTGTATTTGTAGGGGGCTGGGGTGGGGGGGGGTGGTCGTTAAGTAAAGTAATTTCATTCACAACTTTAGCAAATGCAAAAATCCAGTTAAAAGTTGAAATAAGGACAGAGTCAATGTAAGGGGGGCCACACAGATCCTGAAATTGTTTGATTCGTGCCTTTTGTGGTGTTTTTCAGCAAAGTGTTAGATTTGATAATACAATCTCCCGAACAGGGACGGATGCACGTTTGAATCTCTAACTGTAAATGCATCCAAAACAAAGCATTAACTGTGTTTCCATAATTGGAAAAAAATGAGATCATATTTTGTATCACTATTCTGTTATATATATTTATCGGTTTCTGCAATACTGATGTCAAGCAAGGTGGCAACAGGAAAGAGGGCCTGACCAATCACAATGTTTCTGACTGGGCGACCAATCAAAGCTCCAGGTGAGTTACTGGGTGTTCTGATGAATCGAGATCTTGATGTAATCCAATAAAACTCTATTATTTGACCATTAAAGTGGGTGGGGCTAAACTGCTGCAGAATAAGGAGATCTAAATGTGTTGGTTCAGTGACATCACAAAAAATATGATTTGTAGCTTTTTTCCCCATATATGGACTGGATGGAAGTGGGGAGTAAACATATTTGAAACAATATTTACAGACTTTGATTCTTTTTAATGCCAGAAATGTAATGGCATGGGTCCTTTAATATCCTGAACAGAATTGCAACATGGAGCAGTAAAATTCTGATATTCTGTCCATATCCTGTAGCTCTAATACAATCTTATATAATGCATATTAAGATTGGAACATCATATCCCACCAGTGTACTTGCTATATGTATGAAAATTATTACACAATCATTCCTAAATATTATGCATTACAATATTATTTTTCGGACATCTGATGGGTTGAAACAGACAAACAGTATACAGGCAGCCACATTCAATAAATATTAAGCACTTTTCCATAGGAATAATGGAACCGTGTTGTACCTAAACTGTACTGTAGTGGACTGGAAGTTGCAACACGTTTTGATTTTTCAGTGTGTCTCAGTCCGGTAACCGTGTTTCTGATGCATCAGCAGCTCAATTCTCTCTCCGCCTGCCGTCGTCTCAGGGCTGCGTTCATGGAGCCGAACCATGGGAATGTTTTTCTGTTTCTTGTATTATTTATAATCTTGTTTGAGTTTTAATTTTTTTCTCGCTGTGTGATGAAAGCCTAACCCAGTTAACTTGTCAGTGATGTCCTGGTCCACCTTCGCGCTAAAGATAAATTTGTTAGCGTAACATAAAACTCCCGTGGAAATTTCTCTTCAGTCCAAACAGACAGTAGTGCATGAACTTTAACTTCCCAGCGGTTCGTTTGTATCTCCATTGTTGTTTTTCTGAACGAACAGTAAAAAACAATGACCATGTTGTCATGACAGCATTTCGACGAATCAGAAAGCAGTGATGGTGGCGGCCCTGCCACTGAGGAGCTTGGGTTCTGCTCAGGTACGGGTCGCTTTGTTTTAAATGGAAAAACACTTGTTCGCAGTACAGCACGGTTCCTTGTGCCAGTGGAAAAGCACCACTAGTTCTAAGCAACTACAAGTCATTTTTATTCAGCTCAGCACTGCACTAAATCAAATAAACTGGACCTGATGAGAAGATCCACGATACGATCAGAAAAACCACACTGTGATGCTATTTACCATAATAACCATGAATGCTAACATACCGCCCACCTCAACTGTTCTCTGTAAAAACCTTGCTGTAAAATTACTGCCACACAGGGACGAACCTGGTGCATGAATATGTGCAAATGTACAGGTATGACAACAACAAAGATGGAAGATTGCTCTTTAAAACAGACCCCCCACTCCTCTTCATTTCATCCCACGACTGTCATCATTGTCAGTGCATCATCGGCAACTCGCCTGCCTGCTGCCGATGCCATGGCAACAGCTGCGTCGAAATCACACGCCCATCTCTTTCCTGGGCATCCAGCGATTCTAAATGACTGTCATTACAAGAAGCACCTCCTCGCCACACACACACACACACACACACACACACACACACACATGTAGAAATGGGGTGCAAAAATGCATCAGGCTGAAGGCAGTGCACTAATTTGGGAACGTTGGATCATAACAGTGATTGATAAAGTATGTACTAAGCTTTCGGGCTATTTACATACAAATATAACCCCAAGAACCCTGAGGACATTTTTCCTGTTTCTGCATTACTCATTTATTTGTAACATTTAAAGCCCTAAACAACATTTAATTAATAACTTAACCAACTACTGTATTTGGACACAAATTCGATTTTTGTGGTTGAGTTGTGTTCGTATTGTTTGAGGAGAGAGGATGGAGGGGTGAGTCGCCTTATTAACAATGTACAGGGGAGTGACCACCTGTGTGTGTGTGTGTGTGTGTTCAGATATTACAACTAAATAGCCTCTTTCATATACAGAGATAAACGACAGGATTTCTTTAGACCAGGCTCATTACACTCCTATCTAAAGCAAAAGGACTTAAAATGAATTAAAACAATTTAATAGTTATTTTATGTTACTGACATGGGCTATTATGAGGAATAAGAAAGAAAGAAATCCCACATAAGTGCATCTCCAACATCAAACATGTTGGAAATCCAATTAATCTGAGACTTCAGCATTGAAAACTGTCTCAGCTGCTGGATCACAGTGAACTGGAGTGACTTTGCGGAGCAGCAAGGCAACAAGGTACACGCATAAATAGTGCATGACAACTATTTCTAGCAACGCTTTGTGTGCATTTAATAAATCGCAATCATGGTGACTGCACAGCACACTTCAAACAAACAGCAATCATTTCAGTTCAGAGGCCTCAGGGGCTTCTTAGTGCTTGATTGACACCTTATTGATTCATTAACAGCAACACTGTCCAAAATGCTAATGCTGCTTGCTAAGTAGGCTTGGAGCTAATGGTGCCAGCTATCATCATGCAAATGGAGTCAGGCTAACAGGGCCTTGTCTGGAATATTAGCACATGCGGGAGGAGGCACTTTTTTACCCCATTAGAAGCCACTTTTTTAACACCAACACAACTGCTGACAAACCTGCATTGTTTCCAGGAAGTAATAATTCAGCAACTCTATGCAAGTTGACCTGAAACCTGCAGTTTCTCGAATGCGCCTGAGGGCTTTAGCAGAACCCCAGCAGCGCTAAGTTTCATGCCAAGCCCTTGACCTCACTTCCTTCCTGTGTCGAATGAAAACCGAGTCTCTACTCCTGGCAGAAATCGGTCTTTCATTCTGATTTGCCACCCAAAGCTCAGCCTGAACCGCTAGAAGAGAAGCAGAGCAGCAAAGCTAGAGCTGCACGATATGCTCAAAATGTCGTTATTGTGATTTTACTGCTACATACTGTGATCGCGATGCCTTTCATCACCCATAGCATGCCCATATCATCACTTTCCTGGAATTCAAAAGGCTCGAAATATTGTTTCAAATTGTACATTTACTTCACACATCCATAGGGTCTATGTGTGGAAAATAAGATACAAAAACAGCCCATTATAAAATACTTTTTGTCATGTCACAAAACCAGCACATTTAAATAGATGCTGATAGCCCCACCCATTCATGCACCAATTCATCAAAATCTTTTCCATCCTGTGTTTCTCCAGCGTGAATACCCTTGCAGTGTTAATGTATAAGCTTTTGGTTTTGTTTTTTTGTTTTTTTGTTTTTAACTTAGACTTTTGTTGGAGGAAATTGATTCATCAGAAGACCCAGTAACTCACCTGGAGCTGTGATTGGTCACCCTGTCACAGAAACTCTGATCGATCAAAGGCTCATTTGCATAGTACTGCCTTTGCGATATCAGTACAGCAGAGACTGATACTGTGATAAGGTTTAATAGAAGATATATTATGCAGTCCTAGCACTGCTATTAAATCAGGGCTACCACTATAGATTATAGATCAGTAAACAAGTAATTTATCGATTTTATTGATTACTCCAGTTTTCAAACACAATTTATAATGGCAAACATACAATCAGTTTATACGCATGAAACTTCACGAGACATCTATCAATCATTATCGCGGTATGCGTCTCTACAATACTAATATCACAGAAGGCTGCAACATGCAAATGAGCCTCTAACCAATCACAGTCTGACAAGGCAACCAATCACAGCTCCAGGTGAGTTACTGGGTCTTCATGTAATCCAACAAAAGTCTAATCCGTTTGACCAGTCTTCAATGCACTGAATGGCTAAGTGCCTGTATTCTACATTTTCCTTCTATTTCATTTTCCCTGATGTTTGATGGGGTTGTGTACCAAAAAGATTTCATAATTCATCATAATTCATTCTTACATGAGCATTTTCCAACCATAGAATGAAAAAGGCTGCTTTGTTACTTTAAGCCTGATATATGCAAATGATCTCTTTTCTGATTAGCTGGCCTGTACTGTTAATCATCCAAAAGACAGAACAGGGCTGAACAACCACTTCAGTATGAACGGCTGGGGCTAAAGTCTGTGCTGAATAAGGAGACATGGAAATATGTAGGTTTTGTGACCTCACAAAAACTGATTTGAAAACAGGCTTCAATTCCATTTATAGACTGTGTGGACGGGGCAGTGAATATATTTACTTCCAGTCTTTTTAAATAGCAAAAAGGTGATGACAAGGGCCTATTAATATACTAAAAGGAATTGCAACTGCAGTATGCAGCAGTTTACAACACTAATATTCTGTGCATATTACGCAGCTATTGTGTGGGTTTCCTCCCTTTCAGAGTGCCAACAGCTTCCCGTGAAAAACGTCATCATGATCTGTTGATTCCATTTTATCATTCACACTGAAAATGAATCTCTAACCTGAAAATATAAATCAATTACAATTTTAATGAATATGAATTGTTCTTATCAATTTTCATAGATAATAATAAATGTTAATTGAGTAGTCATGACCGCCCTAGACGATACTGATACATACTGCATTATTGCCTAAATTTTTAAACATGTAATCTGAATCAGACCCATGTTTCATTCAATATCCCAAATTGATATTTGCTCATGTATTTAACACATGATCTATTCTGCCATTTCCTTCCACACTACTTCTTCTAAAACTGACCCAATTCATTTGTCTTGTGTCCTGAAAATCAATGAGATGGAGGGAAAAAAAGGTGTAAGAACCTTTGCATTCATTCTGACAGGGACAGGCTGAGTTAGCACTTAGCCTAGCAGAAAAACACCCACCAAAGGCTTATCTGTGTGGAGTTTACAGTCCGTGCCCAAACAACAGTGGTGAAAATATGGAAATGTGACCTTAATGACTATGCAAATCCAGGCAGGAACTGTGGAGAACTTCGCACTGCTTTTGGCAGTTTGCTGGTCACAGGGTAGGAGGTCACACTGAGCCGGAGAGAGAGCAGAGATGCACATGCCTGAATTTTTCATGGTCCAGTAATCAGTGGTCAGTATAAATGAGCAATCGATGACTTGGCTTGTGCTGACAATCAAAGAAGTGCTGTTTCTCTCAACCCAGCACTTTATTAGCGTGTCAGCACTCACACTACAGTTCTCCTTAACTTTAAATTATTTTATTATTATTTATTATTATTGTTATAATTATTCCTTTTATAGCAGGAATTTGACGTCGCTTCTCGTTAAAACGTTCTTTAAAAAAGATTTTTTTGTAGTTTGATTTTTGTAATCGTAATGAGTCACCTTAAAGTGTGTAGCGCAGAGTGAAGATTGTGTAGCGGCCAGAAAGAAACAAAACGGGGAGCAACAAATCAGTTTTGCGGAACTAAAGACACAGCAGACTCATGAACAGACTTCAAGACACTAAAGGTCAATTATAAAAAAAAAAAAAAGTGTGTCACTGTTTACTGTGGTAAAAAATATAATTAGACCCTAAATGTGGCTACGGGTGCTTCCTAGAGGTAGACTGATTAGCGGTCTGGCCGATTAATCGGGCCGATATTTGGCCATTTTTACATATTCGGCATCGGCCGATGTCGGCGCATGTTAAGACTGATTAACAGACATGCGCATTTATGGGCAGCCCCGTGTTGCTGTGGAACACACATGACACGCTCCCTCTACCGGCACCTGCAGGGCTAGCGGCAGGTGCCACCAGAAATTGTGTTTGAATTTTTTTTATCTTAGCGATTCTTAAATTGGTTTATGAAATGCTGCATTAAACTTAGAGAAAATGGGAGCACACAGCTTAATTCAATTCAACTTTATATCAATTATCAATATACATTATCACGTTATACCAACTTTGAGGTACAAAGTAGCCTACAGTTAGCTTACTGTTAAAGTAGCCTGCAGTTAGCTTACGGTTAACAAAGTAGCCTACAGTTAGCTTACCGTTAAAGAAGCCTACAGTTAGCTTATGGTTAACAAAGTAGCCTGCAGTTAGCTTACGGCTAACAAAGTAGCCTACAGTTAGCTTACCGTTAAAGAAGCCTACAGTTAGCTTACGGTTAACAAAGTAGCCTACAGTTAGCTTACGGTTAACAAAGTAGCCTACAGTTAGCTTACCGTTAAAGAAGCCTACAGTTAGATTACGGTTAACAAAGTAGCCTACAATTAGCTTACGGTTAACAAAGTAGCCTATAGTTAGCTTACGGTTAAGAAAGTAGCCTACTGTTAGCTTGCCGTTAACAAAGTAGCCTCCAGTTAGCTTACCGTTAACAAAGTAGCCCACACTTGCCTAGTAATATAGCAAGCATTAAATACAGAAACCATCAGCCATGGGGCAAAATTATTAAAGACCATACTGATAGAACACGTGTCAACTGTTTCTGTCTGTGTCTCTCACTCACGTGTCGCAGCAGCATCATTGTGCTTAAAAACAGAGTTGCTCAGGACGACGTTGAAGAAAACTAAACGCTTAAATGCCTGGTTACACTTAACAACGTTTTATGCTGTCAACGTCGTTTATAAATAAAAAATCTTTTGCATATGGATGTGCAGAACAATTTGTTGATATATCTTGAAAAATATACACAATTCAGTGCAGTTAGCTCTCCTCATTAAACGTGCCTGGATCAGGCTTTCCCAGCAAAATTTTTTGCAACCACTAGATAATTTGGCTTGAAACGGTGTCTGTCGCGAAACATTCTTCTTCTTCTTCTTCTTCTTATTATTATTAATGACCAAATATTAATCGGCGTCACATGTCGCCCCTCGGCATCGGCCACAGAAAAACTAGTATCGGTCGACCTCTAGCGCTTTCCCCACACTTGGCCGAGAATGGTTTGCTCCACCCTTTCTAAGCAGTTCTGAATGAGCTTTTAAAAGCACAGTAACAAAAACAGTTATATTCTTTGGTTGGAAAATGATCATGTAAGAATTAATTATAAATTATGAAATCATTTTGGTGCAAGAACACATCAAACATCATGGAAAAAAAAATAAACCAAGGATAATGTAGAATACAGACCCTTTAAAAACAGTTGGATTAACTTTACAACTATCGGCAACGGCGAAATCATATCAAAAGGACAGGAAACTTTTTTTTTGGCAAGCAAAAATTTTTTTTTCCCAAAACCGAAACTGCACCTCACTTTTATATAATGTTCCACAGTAAACCCCCTTCAACCGCAGACTTATAAGTCAGTTATTTTAAGACTTAATCAGTAACCACATTCAAATGATTTGCATTTACTAGGTACTGCGTGATATATCGGCTGGCTGATATTAGCAAGCCACTGTGCTTGATGTTGGCTTATAGGCAACAATAATGCACTGAAAATGATAATTTTATGGTCACTAAAACACCTCAGATTCAAACTCAAACTGGTGCATTTAAGCGTTTAAAACTGGAGAAACTGGAACCTGCTTTAAAAACTGAATCATACAAGATTGGTATCAGTGTTGGCCTGTATGTTTATGCCTGTTTTGCTGCTCAATTTAATGCAATTTAAAAAGCCTAAAATGAAAAAAAGCCGGTTTTGACGGCTGTGGATATTTTTGATTAATAGCGACTGCGACTCTTAATTGATGGGTCCATCTTGGAGCCGCAGGAAGCAGGAAGCTGCAGTAATGAAACTTTAAACTTCACTGGAGACTGCAGAAGTTTCTTTTCATCTCTGATGCAGCACTCAGCAGGACTGAGACACGCTCCATCAAATCAGACACACACACACACACACACAACCCCCAGCACACACACACACGCTCGCACACACACACACACTGTCTCTTTCTCGTACACACACACTACTCTCTCTCACACACACACACAACCCCCAGCACACACACACACGCTCGCACACACACACACACACACACACACACACACACACACACACACACACACACGCTCGCGCACACACACACACGCTCG
>JBBPCY010006917.1:0-15869 GCA_037974405.1 Brachyalestes nurse
CAGTCTATACAGGGGTAACATCGGTATTTACATTCTAGCACTGCAGGAGTTCAGTGTAAACTGTACAGTACAAATACGGGTTTACTGTTACATTTTCTTTCAGGGTAATAAATTAAACTGAGTTTAAAATGAAATTAATGAAATTTTGGGAGCATATTTGGAGGCACATTGAGGGTTTATGCTTTAAAAAGGCATTTTTAGCCTTTTTTTTACCACATGGAATGTAACCTCTGCGAAAAGCGGCGGGTTACTGTATGTATGTATGTTTTTTTTTTGTTCATCTAATCACAGAAATATCATCTTTAGCCACTTAAGATGAACATGAGAGAGAACCAGGACAACTGAGTGCTTGTGTGTTGTTACTTGTGTGAATGGGTGTCCCTTTGAAGTGGGACATGATATTACTGAGAGCTTTGAGAGCAGCTTTTACTGTGAGGACACAGCTGTAACTGGCTGGACAAGACTGGGAGGACAGGACCAAAGTCAAAGTGGCAAAAAGTAAAGAAAGGCTTAATTAAATACACCCACACACACACACATATATATATATATACTCAAAATCACATATATATTTAAAATCATTCCTTTCGGTCCCCCCCCCCTTTCCCCTCTTGGACAACAGTTGAGACACAGAGAGCAGCGCGAGTATCCCCACCAACCCCTCACATCCTTGACAACGGCCGAGAGGTGCATTGCTATATATATATAACGCGCACACGCACACTATATATATATACATACAACACGGACATATATATGTGTGTGTGTGGGACTGTCTCTTTGTATCTATATGTCATAACAGTATGCTGCATATGTATTATACATAAATATAAAGGTAGAAATAGGGTGTTTTTGCAACCTTAGCCTTAAATCAGCTCCTAATATGAACTTAGTAATCAACAAGAAATTATTCTGATCTTCCGGTTTTTAAGTAAATAAATAAATAGATAAATAAATAAAATGACTTTTGTAAAAGCACTTGGCGAAGTCAGGAGCATTTTGTTGCCACCGTCATTGTAAGTCAGGCCTGGTTTTTTCATGCACAGAAGTGTGTGGTGTGTGTAAGAGCTCACCCAGAAGGAGATGGATTACTCTCTGCTGCCAAAAATACTCTCTGATGGAAGACATGTGCAATGTCAAGGCCTGTCACCTATTCCTGTCCTTACTGTGAGGGAGAGAGAAAGAGAGAGAGAGAGATATCGACAAGTGAGTAAATGAGTTAAATGTGGTACAGTGTTCAGTGTATTGTTGTGATATCATTCTGCATATTTTTGCACTCAGGAATATTCATGCTCTTTTACTGATCCTATAATCTCACACTATTGGTGGATAAGAGTCTCAGGCACTGATGCAAATGTTAGAAGGTGGAGTGTGGAGGCGGGGATCTTGGCGAACATGTTCCCTCCTGTTTTTGAATTGATTTGAGAGTCAGTAGGGGGGGGCGGTTGTAATTAAAATAAATGGCCTATGTTCATTAAAATGTATTTGAGAGTGGCAGTTCCATAAAGTAGTTCACAACTGCTTGGGTGCAAAGTCAGTTTAGTCTGTAGAGCTGCCAGGAAGCTAATATATCACTTTTGTTTATGGAAGTTTTATGAAATTTTGTAAATATAATAATTTATTTTTTTGTGTTGTTCGACATTGGTTTCCACTGTTTCTGCTGTGTGGTGTTTGTGGGCCATGTGACCACTTGCAGCACTTATTCTGGGACGTCCTGCTGGGGTTCTTAGGCTGTGTGGACAACAGGCTCTTCTGGGTGTGTTTGGGCATGTGTGTATGTGTATAAATAAAATGTAATATTTTTATTTATTAGTCAGGATGTCATGTCTACCAGGACACTGTTGTGTCTGATCATTGGTCACAACTACACACACACACACACTACCTATAGTGTTTGTTAGCAATATTAGCCTTGTAGTCTGTGGTTCAAAACTAAACACTATGACAATACTATAGCAACCACTACAGTTACCATAGCAATTGGCTAGCTACACCTTGGTAACCATTCATGATGCAATAGTAATCACCTAACAACCACCTAGAACACCACAGCAAACCACCTAGCAACACCACAGCAACCACCTAGTAAAACCACAACAACCACCTAGCAACACAACAGCAACCACCCAAAAACACCACAGCTAACGCCTAGCAACACAACAACATCCACCCAAAACCACCACAGCTACCACCCAAAAACACCACAGCTACCACCCAAAAACGTCACAGCAATCACCTAGCAACACAACATCCACCCAAAAATACCACAGCAACCACCTAGCAACACCACAGATACCGCCTAGCAACAACCACAGTCAACATAGCAACTGCGCAGTCACTTTGCAGTGACGGAAATGCTTTCTAGTTCTGATTATTTCTCCTGCAGTCTTTTATGTCATGGCTGTTCCCTCCAGACATATTCTCTCTTCTGTGTTGCTGTTTTGTGAGTGGTTTTGTTTTGTGCTTTAGAAGAAAGAGAGGCAGGTACAGATTCCATGTGAAACTGAGTGAAAGTGTGTCAGAGCAGGAACTTTCCCAAACCGCCTGAGTGAACTTAGACAGTTCAGTGAGTTGTGTAACACGGATGGAGGGTTTTGTATTGTGATAAAATAGTCGCTCTTTTGTGTAACCGGTTTACTGTGGTGTCCGCCACTTTTCCAAAGCAGCACTAATTCATTTCAAAGGCTACGTGTACAAAATGAACAGAAAAACATGATTTATTTTATGGTGTTTCAGCTGCAATCACTACTTTTATCAAAACATTTCATTTTAAATGACAGGAAAAAATATTGCATCGTCTACAAAATATATGAATGTATTGTAAATAAAGAGTAGATATTGTATGTATATATTGAAAGTATCATGCAGTATATTTTAGATTATATGTAAACATACTCCAGTACTTGCCACAACTCTGGTTAAAATAGTAGGTGGTTGGATAAGAAAACCTGAAAAATAAATTGCTTATTACCATTAATGTACAGTAATGGAACAAGATGTTATTGCAGGGGAACCATTTCTAATGGTCTATTTAGGGCTACTGACATTTTCAAATGGTGTCAGTAGGAAAAAACATAAAGTCACTAGGTTTTGACATGGCAGCCATGCTATAGCAGTATAGTTCATTTTCACAGGTGTTGTTTTTGTAGTATAAAGCATTTTCAGAGTATTTTCTGGAGAGTTTTATTGGGACTTATACCATTTTTTATATTGCTCTTGTTTTTGTGTCTCTGTGTCTGTGCAGACGTAACATAAGTAATTTCCTCCAGAATCGTTCCTGGAAGGTTTTTCATTCTGATTCTGATTCTTGTTTAAACCCATTCAGTCACAGCCCCTTCATTTCTTTAGAATCTCTTCAGTTCTCACAAACCCCGTACAAATATTTACCTACACGGTCATTTCCCAAAAGCCTCCAAACATCCCGAATCCAATCAGATAAAAGAGTGAAAGTATTCCAGTCTATCTGATTGAGGCAGTGTATTTTCCCCTTTCTGACCTCAGTTTTTTTTTTTCTCCTGCAGATTCTGTACGACAGCCCGAAGGCGCGGCGCGAAGTGGAGTTGCACTGGCGCGTTTCCGGAGGGCCGTATATAGTGCGCATCCTCAGCCTATACGAAAACATGTACCACGGGAAAAAGTGTCTGCTCATCATCATGGAATGGTAAGGAACTGTTGCTGATTCAACTACATTTCCCAGCATGCTTCACTCAGCCTTTTATAACAAATATCTGAGGCCACGGTCATCTGCAGCCCGTCACAATGACTGTAAATGGTTTCAGTCAACTTCCTACCAGTTCACCTCACAAAAGAGCTGTATTAATCCTGAATGGGCCATTGAGAGTATCATTTCTGTGTGACATTCTGATAGAAGAGGAACTTGTGTGTACTATTACTGAGAAATTGTGAGAAGCTGAGTGTCTGTTATCACTTTAAGGAAATACTTTGTGTCATTTGTGGTATTCAGGCTTAAAGGGCCCATATCTAGATAGATAGATAGCTATATTGTCTTTGTATACAGCTGTACAGTGAAATTTCAGTTTGCTTTACTGAAAGTGCATGTAAATATTTCACGTTTTCTTCGTGTTTTATTTTGATTTTTCCTCCCGAGGTCTGGCTATGAAATGGGTTTTTGTTAAAACAATGATTCAATTTTATATGACCATTTTCTGACCCAAGATTTCTTAGAATTAAACAGGATGTGCCTGTAGTTCTTGTAAGTCAGAGTATATTAGTAAAATCTGATTTGAAAAAAATATAATGATGAAATAATGAAAACAGTCTAAAACCAGTGTCCGCTCTCGGGACCACTCCAGAAAACTCCACGACCCATTCTATTGGCAGTGCTATTCAATGGAGATGACAGCTGTCTAAACACTTCTGGACATTCCTTACGTCACTTCGGAAACAACGTCGAACTCTTTTGTGTTAAAAAAAGACCCAGTAACATTTAACATTTATTTCCTTTTTTCCACTGACTAATTTAAAGAACCTGTGTGTCTGGAAAAAAACCACAGCAGTGATGTTACGTAACATCTCTTCAGATGTTTGAGGACATCTGGCCCAATTTTCACAGAATTAAGATCAGTGCAGGTCTTTATATTCACAGCTGTTACAATTTTTGGAACTCTCTATAACACACATAGAACATATATGTGACTATGTGGTATAAATATTTTAGTGTGTGATTTGTGTGTGTGTGTAGTGTATTTTATTTGCTACCTGAGGGCCTCAACTGTTAAACTCCATGGTTTCCAGCAGCATGCTCTGGCCAGTGGTCCAAAACCACACACACACACATACACACACACACACACACACTCTTACTAAGCCTCAGGAAGTGAGTTACTGCTAGTTCCACCCTAGCTGCACTGGGCCTGTGGTTTTACTCTTTACAGCATTGCACAGTTCAGTGTTTTCCCTTCTCTAACGCTCTCTTTTCCACTCATAGACGTTTGTGTGTTGTATGAATCAGGTGTGTGAGAGAAGGCTGACTTGTCATGCTTCATTTGAGTATGAGTCGAACCTATGATATAAAGGCAACTGAGTACACAGGAGGACAGTTATGGTCCTGATGTAATGTGTTTTATTTGAACTGGGGTCATTCGGGGCAGCACTTTTTTAGCGTCTGGGATTTTAAAAGGTTGCATTAGAGTCTCTGGGGGGTGAAGCTCTTGCTGAAGGCTGTCTGTAGACATTTCTCATTTTTTTCCTCCAATCTCAGGCTCAGTAACATGTTTAATTCCTTTTTTTACACTGACTACTGTGAAGAACCTCCTTTTGGCCTTTTCAAACCCATCTCACAGCATCACTGAAAGTAGTTCAGCTGATGTTTTATTTCTATTATAAACATTGCAGAGTTGCTGCAGAACTGAGATCTATTGATTAGACTTCAGAAAACAACGATTAAACGGTATTTAAAACATACTTTTGTGATTTGTACGCATTTATAGTTGCATGTAAGACAGTAATAAAGGAATTAGCCGACACTGATATGATACACCATTAAAAAGCTGCCAGACGGTTCTTTATGCAATGTAACTGAAGAACCACTCTTGGTTCCCTAAAGAACCTTGCACTGGATGATTCTTTAGAGAATCTTTTTCAGTACATGGGATGCAAGAGTGTGAAGAACGTTTTCAAAGCTTAAGAACTTCCACGTAATGTAAAGGCGTCATCGAAGAACCAATCTTGGTTCCTTAAAGACGCTTTCAATTGCAGTTTCTTTAGGGAAATACCCCGGTAAAGGAGATGTGTAAGTGTGAAGAACCTTTTTAAAGGTCAAAGATTTTCCATGTAATCATAGAAGGAAGAACCATAGAAGAAACATTACCAAGATTTGTCACACATTTACAGACACGGGTCCTTAAGGAACAAAAAAAGTGTTTTCTGGCAGCACTTAAGAAAACCCTTTTTAAGAGATTCTTAACACTCACAAATCTTGTTTTCAAGCATGGTTCTTTAAGGAACCACATCTGGTTCTTGTATGGTGACCCTCTTTGTTTTATAGGAAGGCTCTTTGAATGATAATGTGATTCACAAGTCTTTTATTAAAATTTAAATAAGCACCCTTTTAAAGGTTTTCTGTGGAACCTGAAATTGTTATTCTTGTGATATAGGAACACATTCCAGTGAGGAAAAGTGAGTTTTTGAAAAATGAAACAAAATTTTAAAGAACAGCACTTTCAATTTGGTTTCTGAGGTCAGGACTGAGTTACCATAGTATTAAACCTGTGAAGGCCGTGTGTGTGTGTGTACGTTCAGAGGGGAAGCACGGTTGCAGAGGTTGTGAAACGGTATGTGTATATGTGTGTATATGTGTGTGTGTGTGTGTGTATGTGTGTGTGTGTTGTAATCTCTCTATGTTTCTCTCTCTATTTCTCTTTCATTCTTTCTCTTTCTCTTTAATTCTCTCTCTCTCTCTCTCTCGCTCGTTTGCTGCCTCATCAGCAGTTTTGTCGGACAGAAAGTGACACTGCCAAATTCTCACAAAGAAAAATGTTCCACGATTTAATTAGACCTCAGTTCTTTTCTGAATACAATCTTCGCCATTCTTTCCCTCTCCCTCCTCTCTCTCTCTCTCTCTCTCTCTCATTCTCTTCTCTCTGCCTCCTCCCTCTGTTCCCTTTCTGTCTATCTCTCTCTCTCATTCTCTTCTCTCTGCCTCCTCCCTCTGTTTCCCCCTCTCTCTGTCTCTCTCTCTTTGTTATTAAAGCAATAGCATATCAGAAAATGCACTGTTATTCAATCAACAATTTATTATTAACAATATTTGTGGTGAACATTCTTATCTATTGTTGTCAAGCAACCATGGACTGCTGAAGGAGGACAAATGCTTTTAGTTTTTAGTGCCTTTCATTGTGTAATGCTGTCATTTAATGTGCTTGTTTTATGTTTTGTCTTATAATATTAAAAATGTCATAATATAGTGATGTTTAATACAAGAGGATTCACTTTATAAGTAGCTTCTGCTTAACAAATTAACAGCGTGACCACAACGCGTGCTGAAAATCCTCTTTCCCACACTGGGCGTGTCTCAAATGGCTCCCTGCTCCCTATGTAGTGACTGGTCAACATGTTGTCATGACAACAGACAGATTTGGAAAGAGGAAAGACTGTCTGTACAAAATAAACAACAATGGAAAAAACAACAATGGAGATACAAACGAACAACTAGGAAGTACAAGCACTAATATCTTTTTGAAGATACATTTCAGAGGACGTTTTTTATGTGACTAATAAAACTATCTTTAACCCTGTGAGTAACTCTGCGCTAACAAGTTAGCTGGGTTAGGTTTTCATTGCACGGCTAAAGAATGCGGAGATAAAATATAACTCATAAAAAACAAAATACCACAATAACAAATGCTGGTCGGACAAAAAAATAATTCCCAAAAGTGCATCAGAAAAACTGTTACACTAAAATACACTAGAAGGTCAAAGTGTGCGACGACTTCTGTGCCATTGCAGCACAGTTTAGGTACAGCATGGGTCCTGGATACCTGTGGAAAAGTGCCTTAAGATTTTCAAATGATTTCTCTCAAAGCCTGCTATATTAATGTAGCCTGTAACGATTTGATCAGCCACATGGTTCAGCCAATCATATCTTAGGACAGCATCCATCCACTCTGTAATCATTCTTTTCATTTTATATACAACAATTTTTTATGATTGTCATGCATTTTTTCTAAGAATGATACTGAATATGTATAACAAAACTGTTTAATAATAAAAAGGTTTTGTTGTAAGTTCCTCAGAAACTCATTCAGCTGTGTTTCTTTCTGTCTCTCTTACTCTGAAAAAGGAAGTGAGATCAGACACTGGTTTAATCACGTGTGTGTGTGTGTGTTTCAGTATGGAGGGAGGAGAGCTATTTAGTAGAATTCAGGCCAGAGGTGACAAAGCCTTTACGGAGAGAGGTAAGGATCTACAAATACACCCACCCACATCCACACACACACACACACACACACACACACACACACACACACACACACACACTCCTTACTAATCAGTCATAAAATAATGCTTTTTATATGTATATACAGTGCATTCAGAAAGTACTCAGACCCCTTTCCATTTTTCACCATTTCTAATGTAGCAGCCATATGCTAAAAGTTTTTTTTCTTCATGAATCCACACTTAGTACCCCATAATGACAGCACAAACACAGAATTATAGAATGTTTAGCACAGAAAAGAAAGAAAAACTGAAATATCATGTGGACACAAATATATAGACCCTTTGCTCAGTACTTAGTAGAAGTCAAAGTCTTCTTGTTTTTCACGCCTGGATTTGGATTTTCTGCCACTCTTCTGTGCAAATCCTCCCCAGCTTTGTCAGGTTTGATGGGAAACAATGGTGTTTAACCATTATCAGGTTTCTCCAGAGATGTTCAGTTGGGTTTAAGTCAGAGCTCTGGCTGGGCCATTGAAGGACATTAACAGAGTTGTTCCTAAGCCACTCCTGTGTAGTTTTGGCCTTGTGCTTAGGGTCATTGTCGTGTTGGAAGGTGAACCTGTCTGAGGTCTGAGCTCCTGAGGTTTTCATCGAAGATATCTCTATACTTTATCTCTAAACAATAACAGCAGATAACAACAATGTAGCCTTACCCAGATCTATGTCATGCCACAATCCTGTCTCTGAGCTCTTCAGGCGGTTCCTTAGGGCTTAGTTTGTGCTCTGATATGCACTGTGAGCTGCGAGGCCTTTTATAAATAGGTTTCCAAAGTGTGTCCAATCAGTTTCGTTTAACACAGTTGGACTCCAATCAAGGTGGAAAGCCATCTCAAAGATGATCAAGAGAAATGGACGGCACCTGGGTTAAATATGTCAGTGTCATAGAAAAGGTCTGAATGCTTACGTCTATGTGATATTTAAGTTTTTCCTTTTTAATAGAAATACTTCACTCTAGACACACAAACAGCACGGTGAGCTGCACAATCTGCAAGTCTGTGTTAAAGTACAGTGACAGTACCAGCGTTCTGCAAGACCATCTGACATGGTACCGCTAGCTAGCATGCTAACGCTAGCTAGCATGGCTAACGCTAACAATGCAGGGAGTCGCCCTGCCGCGGCTTAAACTGTTCCCTCTCAGACGGACACTTAAATTTGCCAGAAAATTCAAGGTATCGGCCTGTTTTGTTTTGTTTTGTCGTGTTGACTGTTAATGTTACAGAGAGTTGCTCAGAGTTGCACGCCCGTGTTCCTCCGCTGCGTGTGTGATTCTGATCGACTAGTCGCAGGTACCCGGAGCGCATCCTGGGGTCAAAGGGTACGAGGCAGGGACTCAGGGGTGCCAGTCCACTGCAGGGCACACACGCTATTCACTCAAATACACACACTATTCACTCACATTTAAATACAATATACTGTATTTAATATATATTTAAAAACAGTATACTTACACCAAAAAGGATCCCAAAAATGTCTCATGCTAGCTCACATTCCTGATGGCATTCAGAAGTTTACAATCCACACTTTCACTGGCACCTCCGCTTGTTTCAGTGAGCTCAGAGTGAGAAATTATTCATGGAAAATGACAGCACGCTGCTACCGCTATCACCAGCTCTACCCTTGACTTCCGAGGGCCACAGTAGGATCCAGGCCCTCACAAGTGCAATAATACTCCAGGTCCTGAATGTGCATGTGTTTGTGTGAATGTGTGTGTGCTTTTGCCGTGCGCTGTGTGAGTCCACTGTAGCCCCCCTAAGGAGCGCATATTCCTAATGCATTTAAATGGGATGGGAGCTGTCAGGCATGGCAGGGCTGAGAGATGCCTTTCATTCCATCACTATCTTCCCTTGCCATCGGCTGCCACTGCGACGTGCTGCAGGTACAATAACTTAATGTGCCTCTTTCGGCTAGAGGGGTGGGTACACACTTACGGGGCGGGGGGTGAGAGGTGAAAGAGAGAGACAAAGTGAGAAAAAGAGACAAATACAGAGAGACAAAGAGAGAGACAGAGTAGAGTGAGTGACAGAATGCGAAGCATGAAGACTGCTAAAGGAAAATGAAAAAAGGAACAAAGGAAAGAAAGTGAGTTAGAGAGAGAGAGAGAGAAAGAAAGAGAGAGAGGAAGAGTAGGGAAAAAAGATGGGAAGTGGGTGAGAAATGAGCTTAAAGTGTTACTGGTACACGCAGGGATGACAGCCGTTGTGCTATTTCAGGGACAATCTAGGCATGTCCTCGGGCAGCGCACGGCTAGCTCAGCGGACGACTGCGAATTAGCATAGCAATTTACCCGCGTACAATGAGATGACACGTGTCTTCTAATTATCATTTACGTTAGCGGAGTCCTCCTCTCAAGATGGAAAACAAATAGCTTGGCTGTTAAGGCCTCTGTTGTGTTTTCCTGTTTTTCAATCTATCCTTCCCCCCATTCCGGTGCCCCACAGAGAGGGGAAAAAACAGAATGAAATCTCTGGGACATGTGAACAGGCCTGAGCCAACTTACCAAAGACTTCTAGGCCCATCTCGTCCTGTTCATCTTGTGTGCAGTGGCATGACCCAAACTGCATTTACATGCTAATGTGGCTAATAACCAGCCCCGTAGAGTCCAATTAGTAGCTTGCAAATTATGCCTAGCTGGAAGATACAAGCTTTTGTTCATTACTAGCCGCTTGAAATTTGGCTGGATGATTGTTTTAATGCATAGTTGATGCAACTTGCTACCTGCAATTGGTGCCTGGGTGGTAGAGCAGTGCTAAATTCTTTCATTTGTAATTTAGAGGAAAGTTTGTGGAAGTTAGTAACATACTGGCTGTAAGGAGGAGTGTTGGTGACATCCTATATAGGGTTTTGCTGTGTGCAAAATTATGAACAGAACTAATTTTTAAATGCAGTTCCCTAGTTTGACACATAGTAGCGTAGGCAGAAGCCCTACTGCTGGTGGGCCACATGTTGCTTGGATAGAATCCACATTTGTAGTTATCTCACATTTGAATCACCTTATGCACCTTGATAGTTTTTAAAACGATTAAGATGTGCACTATGTGCTCTGATTTTGTGCAGTCATTTAGTTATAATGTAACTTTTTAAAGACCCTGTATCCCAATTTTTTTGGAGTTGATTTTATTTCACTGTTTTTCACTCATTAAACATGTTCCAACCTCTCTTCAGAATTAGGCCGTGCCTTTAAGACTGATATGTAAACAAGCTCTGTTATGATTGGCTGCCCTGTACTGAGCCTCAATAAAAAAGCACTCTGGGCAAATATACTCCTTATTAACTGTAGTGTGAGTTAAAGTGGACCTAAACTGCTGTAGGCAGATGTGAATAAGCTGGCTTTTGTGACAAAAAGAATGAATCCAATATGGGATGTTTTTCTGAATATTAATTCAGAACCATACCCTACAGGCCCACCCTTGGATTTAAAAAAAAAAATCACGCTCTTTCAAAAAAAAATTACAAGAAAAAATTAGAAATACTTAAATGTAACTCAGTGGTTTCGAGGCATAATGCATTAATATAGACTGTAATGCAAAAGTTTATGGACAGGTTTTGGATGCAAAAGCGTATGTACAAGTTTAGTCAAAATCCTCACCCCTTGCCTTTATCACAGCCGCACATAATCGCTGCATCTTTTCCAGCAATATTTGTAAACTTGTGTCCAAACCTTCCGAGCACCTTTTCAAGAATTCAAACAGTTCTGTCTCATTTACTGGACTCATCTCGAATTCGTTGGTCCAGCTCATCTCATGCCAGCTTAATGAAAGAAAGATCTGCAGACTGGGGAGGCCAGAACATAATTCTCAAAACATTTTGCTTTTCTTTGGACTAAATATAATTTTGGAACAACTTTGAAGAATATCTGGGATCATTATCCGAAGAGTGAAATTTTGTCAAGTGATACTGTGACGATGGTCCATCAGCTCCTCGCCAAGCCTTCAACCAAAGGGCTGAAAGGACAGCTCCTGGTGGCATTTCAGCATCTCTATGTTGGACCTAGCACTGGCATGTGGAGAGGGGCAGTCCTGCCTGACATGGTGCACCTGCTGGCAACCTGCCAGCTCACCATCAACGAGGCAACGGAGGGATATAAAAAGGACCTGCAACCGCGTTGAGGTGAGAAGTTGGCACCAACACACAAATGATGGACTGCCCCCATCTCTAATCCAGATTCTAGCCCCGAGGATTGTGCCTAAAGGACTCACTAACCCTCACCATGCGATTCTGTGTCTGATCCCCATTACTAGGTGGAGGTACAATATGTAAACCAGAAGGAATGTTGAACTGATTGGCAATTATTTTCATAACACAAAGTGAATGTCAGTGCAACCAAAACCAACTGTTTGAGCCTTTGTAACTAAATAATATATTACTACAGACCATAAAATACTGAATACCAGTCATAAAATAAAAGTTTTAGTGTCAAATGAGAGCAAATATTACTGACAAAATACTAATAAATAATTATAAAATGTACAATATTAATTCCTAAATTATAATAACAGTTATTATTAAATTACTAATAATGACATTGATGTTTACATTTATATTCATTTTATATTCATTTATAATGAATATTTTGAGGTATTATAAGTATTGTCAAAGTATTTATCATTTGACATCTCTAATACACACATATATCTTAAATGTTCATACAGTGCTGGCTGGACTGTTAATCACATAAAATGGTAACGCGACTCAATTAAGTGCCGTTTGGGAGCCGACAGGTGATGTGGGCCAACGGATTTGGCTCACTGAAAAGAGCGGGAATTTCTACTGTTTAAGAAAGTCGTCTCCTTCCAGTTCGCTCAGACTTGGTGTCAAAGAGGGAAAACTTTAGAAAAGGTCAAACTTCTGATGAGCTTCACTAAACACGCCCACACTCAACCATTTACAGTGCCTAATGTGAGAAAAGCTGCAGCCCGCAAAGCACCCCGGCTGATATTCTCTGTGTGTTTGCTTTGAACCCTGTGAAAGAAAAACTCCTGTTTTTTTTATCCACGATGAAAGCGAAGCCAGTGCTATTAAGCATGTCTGATATCCATTAGCAAGCTGCTTCCAAATAGCATTTCTTTCATAATCATGCAGCTTACTGGTGAATGAAAACACAACCTTTGACAGAACTGAGGGCTAGGCCCTGTTCCTCCACGCAAGCATGCTCAGTTAGCGGCCTGACTCATAAATATTTCATGTTGTGCCCTCCGCCAACAATATCTGCGCTCAAATTTGCTTCATTATCTCATCCTTTAGCTTCGGGCATCCATTGCGGCTGAGCTCGTTTAGCTAAGTTAGCCAGCTATGTAAGGCAGGGGCCTGTCTCACAAAGCAGGACTTATTGCTTAGCCAGCTAATGTTACGCATAGTCTGGAATAATTCTGGATTTTCACTAGTGCTATGGACTATAAGGGCAAATTTATGCTGCTTCCTGCTCAATGTAGGCTACTTTCTGAATCTGGGGTAGTTGGACCTGTCAAGGCCAACCTTGGACCCCCAAATTGCTGCAAATAACCAATTTCTTGTATAAAACACATTCAAGTAAGGCACTAAAAAGAACGGCTACTAGTTCACTAACCCTGTGTCGATCATGTGAAAAACAATGCAGTTTTCAAGACACTCATTTTGGCCACCTTCCCCAGGCTCATTCGTACACATAGTCACTTCAAAACACAATGGAAATTAAAACGTGCTTAACCTCACTTTAATTTACCCCTGAAACAACACCAAACCCCTTACTTCGAATTAAGTGGCTGTTATCTTAAACCAACCCCTTCATTTTACCTTAATATTAGATTTAAGGCATGAGTGTGAAACCCCTTAATCTTAAATTTAAGGTGTTAATTCAGTAGGTTCTGTTATTAATGGGCAAATGTGAAAAAGTAAGGGGAAAATTCAGTAGTTTTACCCCTTAATCAGTTAAAATTAAAGTAATTCTAATGGTTAAAATGTGTTTGGTTTCACTGTGAGTGCTGTCCAGCTTCTCTCTGTAGACATGCTGCTGTGTTGTTTCTGTGCAAAATACCATGCAATGCATTGTTCCTATAACTGGTGTTGCGAACAATGGCTAAAAGTAGTTAACAATGGCAAACAATGGCTAGATCCTTCCTTTCCAACTGTGGTCAACTCAGGTGTGGTGTCATTCCCAGCTCTGATGTCCTACTACCAGGGTAATTGCATTGCAGCATCAGTCTAGCAGTCAGGAATGGTTGATTTTTGTAAGTGTCTTGTTTTGTAATGTTGTTCTCACTGTTATCAAAAATCTCTTTTAGCGCAGCCCTGAAAAACTAGTATGCTGCAGGTGTTCTTGATTGGGGATTTAACCTGCTAGCGTGCACAAGTCCTGGATTTGTTCAGCCTTTCCCCTTATCTGGCAGTAACATGCCCTGCTACACCCCTGTGCTCCGTATGTGATTGCTGCTCCACGGCAGGCACCATCAGCCCAAACGCTGTTATTTAGTGGGCGGGAAGACAGCTGGAATATGGCAACATCTGTTCAATTTACACCTCTGCCCCTCCTCCCTGCTGCTCGGTGCACCGCCGAACGCCTTTGCTGCTGACCTGAGGTCAGCTTCTTTCGTCGAAAAATCCTCCCCACGACTACTCCGGCAGAAAAAATGCAAACCGATCCGGGTTCTGCAGCACTGGCACTTTCTGCCTGACTGCCCCACACTGCCCACACAGCTGCGGCTGACAGAAAGCAGACTCAGTCGGACCTCGGAAGCACTGGCGGCATAAACACGACTAACAGACAGGAACTGACGCTTCTGTTTAACTTCACACAGAAGGGGGCTTTCACCACAGAATGTTTCTCAGCCACATTCAGCACAAAACAACACTTTGCACTAGCCCAAATGTCATGGATGCTAACAGTGAATAGAGTCCTTTACATTAGGCAATGCATCACTAGGCTGAATCAGTCGCAACCACTGCTAAAACACTAAAACACGCAGGGATTGACATAAGTGGTACACAAGCAAGAATTGGCGTCTGTGTTACGACAAATGCGCACCCGTTTTCCGTCTTCACTGCGCAAATGCATACCTAATTTGAGTAACTTCATACTAGATCTCTAGGGACCACCACTCAGGAAAGGAAAACCCTAAAAAGAAAAATCATAATGACGTTTTAAAATATGATTCCAGCCGAGAGAGAGAGAGAGAGAGAGAGAGAGAGAGAGACAGAACTAGATGTATTAGTTGATAGCCAAAACAATATTGATGGAGAAATGGCCAGGCTTAGCCTACCCATGCCAGGATCACAATGCTTGACAAGGTTGGGCACATATGCAGATAGTTTAAGCCTAAATTTTTTTCTCAACAGCAAAATTCACCCAAAAATCACTCATTGGCCAGACTTTAAGCTGCAGTTACATTGTTGGTATGTAATCACTTCCAAAAGTGTCATTAACAAACATCAAATAAACAAGTGGTATTCACTGCTGCCCTCTTAAGTCATTATTAATATCAAATACACAAACATTTCTCACCACCACCCTCTAAATGTGTCATTAACAAACATCAAATAACAGACACTACTCACCACTGCCCTCTAAAGGAATTAATTAACACATATCTAATAAACAAACGTTACTCAAAGCCACTCTCTAAAGGTGCTATTAGCAAACATCAAATAAACAAACACTACACACCACCGCCCTCTAAAGGTGATATGGCAGCAGTCAGAAGTTGTTTGTTGTCCAGCCCTTAAGACATATGTGTGAAATGTCAGACAAGTGGTAATGTCAAGTGGTAAATCATCACAGATTAGAGTAGCTGCAACGTAGCACCAACATGCCAAACTTAAATAACAGAGGAATATGAGAGAGACAGGGAAAGATGGATAAAGAAAGGACTGATTGATCGACTGATACATAGATAGCTAGAAAGATTTATACATACATATTTACACACACACACACACACACA
>JBBPCY010006937.1:0-15867 GCA_037974405.1 Brachyalestes nurse
GGACACTTAAATTTACCAGAAAATTCAAGGTATCAGCCTTTGTTTTGTTTTGTTTATTTGTCGTGTTGACTGTTAATTTTTGCAGAGAACTTTTAATAAAATTTGTCGTTAATGCCCTACTTTATAGATAGCCTAGTATGCTTCGATGTATCCAAAAGAAAGTATGTGGACCTGTTTTATAATCTTCTCTAGCTGGGCATAAATAAGCGCTGCTCCTTCCTCTGCAGAGCCTGAATGGTCCACCACCTGCAAACAACCCAACAACCAAATTACTTACAATCAGATAAATCAACTCAGTTTTTTCATAATAACTTGACTTTTCGTAGTTAATAATGAAAGGAAAAAAGTGCTTCACTAGTAAGGTAAAAACAATAAACCTATTTGACTTGACCTGGCTTTGACCAGACATGATTATACAGAGACGGCAAATTGTGCAACTTTGATGAGAGCCACTGATAGTCTCCTAAGCATTATGAGAAAAGGAGTGTTTACTAATGGTACTGTGTCCCATACCTTAACCTTAGCGGTTTTGTCTGCATTGTTGACCCTCTCCAACAGCTCTCTAGTGTCTGGGCTAAGACTGGATACTCCATCACTCTCCTTTTTTCTCTCTCCAGTCTTCAGATACAGCAGCAGAGGACGAGAGTCGGGACATTTCACAAATGCTTCCTCAACATCTTCCACCACGCAACTGCATAGCCAGAGAGAGACAAATCAAAGCTCATAGATAAATTGTGTTTGTGTGGACAAGCATATCTTCATCTGTGTGACTGACCTGGACACTGAGGATTTGAGTAGCAGCACACACACAGAACTCCTCTCAATTTCCATCCTGCGTTCTTCAGCATACACGGCAGCGTTATCCTCAGGAAAACACACGTTTAGGTAGAAATGACCCAAACTCTCACAAAACCTCTTCAAACCAGGGGAATAAGTCTAAGAAACACAGTTAATCAGATTAAAAAAACTTAATTAAACCTGCAAATAATACCGAACAGCAGATATCTTCTTTCCTTTTGTGTCTGTGATGATCCACCTCTGTTAGTGCATGTGAGCAGCTTTGAGATGGGTTTGGGTTTTAAATTTAGCAGAATTTAGCAGACGATATTACTCAATATCATACCTGTGCAGACTTCAACCGGACACCATTTCTGCTTAGAATGGAAATATTGTGATATTTTTTATTCTATTTTTCACAATACAAAAGACATATAATAGTGTTTCGTTCTGAGGTTTGATAAATTGTAACTCATAAATTAGATGAACATTTATATACAATGTTTATGATGTAATTTAACCTTATGGGTAATAATGATTTTGTCTATTAGAATACCATGTAAAAATACATTTAATTATAGCATACACCTGACATAGGTCTAAACTGCAAGGATTTTTTAAATTCAACATTTCACATACAATCAGCACATAGTTACAATAGGACTCGCATAGTTAGATGGTCTAGATTCAAATATAGACAAACTTAGTCTTAGATTAAACTTAGTGTTAGACAGCCCAACGACTTTCGAAGCTCCAGATGAATTACTTTTTTAGTAGGGCTGGCCCGCATAGCATAATTTTTATATTTTGTTTATTTAAAGAGAAATCCCATTTTTGATCATTTTACACATGTATACATGCTGAGAGAAATATCATGTTATGCAGCAAGTTAACCTTAAGTCAGGTAATGAAACTGGATAAGACTAACTGGACCTAGATCGAAGTGATGATATAAATCTAAAAATCTTAAAATCAATACTTTAATTGTTAGTTTAGCTGGCTTACTCAATGAATAGCCAACTTAGTGCTCCAGGTTTGTTGTCACTGTCTTGCCAGAATCGTCAGTTTCACCTTAAATAGTACAAGAGAAACTCCAGTTCCATAAAATTATACTGAAAAAATAAACACTATAAGTGTTTTAGAGTTTATTCCAGCAGCACATTTTCAGTCACTGGATTCATGTGTTTTGTAAATCTCTGTAAAAATGTGTCTGAGATGAATCACCTCAGTGTAAATGTGCGTGTGAGTGGCTTTGAGATGGGTTTGGGTTTTAAATTTAGCAGAACCAGATGATCCTGGTGAGTTTGAGTTTGGAATAAAATTTCATACCCTTGTACATTTCTACTGGACACAATATCCACTTAGAATAACTTTTTTGTGATAGTTTTCACAATACAAAAAAATAGGAACACTGCACCCAGGGATGGACGGTGGTGACGGTACCTTGCTCAAGGGTACCTCAGTGGTGCCACTCGCGATTGCACCTTACGATTGCTGGGGAACTCCCCAAGCACTAGGCCACCAACTGCTCCTAATAAAGAACACTCTCCAGCATCTAATAAAGGCTCTCCAGCATCTAAACAAATGACTGAGTTCAACAAATTCTAACAGTAAACAGGGATGCAAACTCATTAAGGTTAAAAAGGGTGACAAGTTGCAAGTCCCCTAGATGGGTCGTGAGTCATATCCCTCCCAGGAAGTTTTTTTTGCTATAAATTTTACATTACATTCTGGCTGACAGAAACAGGGAAAATTAATCTTACTTAGAATTAATCTAACTTTACCACTAAAGAATTGTGTGGGGGGCATCAGTTCAGGGCATTTACTAAGATAGCACAAATTATTGAGGCACTTGGTGTACACTACAGTGTAACTACTTTCCCGCAGAAAAACCTAAGCCTCCACAGAAAGAAGAGCCTAGTGTAGCTGCGTTAACACTCCATTACAGTTTGTTGTTCAGGTAGACCCTATGTGTATGATTGTGCATACCTGTATAAATGTATGTAGTTCTGCTCTTGTTTCTTGGGTGTAGATGAGGTAACAGCGAACTGCATTGCTCCATAAAGCCTGAGACACATGAGGAGAGACCTGCAGCAAACTAGCCACAGCTGCATCCCAGTCATCTAAAATGCACAAGAAATACTACTGAATACTAGTGCCCTAACAAAGTGTAATTTTTTTCTTTTTACAACAAATACCAATTTTAAGACTATGTCCTTGTTTCTTGCATTTTATCCCCCCCTCACACCTAAGACTTTTGTCAAGCTTAATTTACCAAAAAATCACATTTAGGTTGTGCTGACTGCACCAGAGTACCAGCTGCTCGACTTCCTGCCGGTATGCAGACTCATCACCATCCTGAATGAGTCCAATGACGGTGGTGTCATCTGCAAACTTCAGGAGTTTAACAGCCGAGTTATTGGAGGTACAGTCATTGGTGTAGAGGGAGAACAATAGTGGTGAGAGGACACATCCTTGAGGGGCACCTGTACTGAGGGACCGTGTTTCAGAGGTGACCTCCCCCAGCCTCACTTGCTGCTTCCGGTCTGTCAGGAAGCTGGTGATCCACTGACAGGTAGCAGGTGACACGCTGAGCTGGGAGAGTTTGGAGGAGAGGAGTTCAGGCACAATGGTATTAAAAGCCGAACTAAAGTCCACAAACAGGATCCTGGCATAAGTTCCCGGACGTTCGAGATGTTGCAAGATGTAATGCATTTGGTCAATGGACTGCAGGGGGTCCAGCTGGCATCCTTCAGATGGGCTAAAGCCAGGCGTTTCATGATCACAGGATTTCATGACCAAAGACGTCAAGGCGACAGGTCTATAATCATTCAGTCCTGTGATGGTGGTTTTCTTGGGGACTGGGATGATGGTGGAGCATTTGGAGCAGGAGGGGACTTCACACAGCTCCAGGGATCTGCTGAAGATGCGGGTGAAGATGGGAGCCAGCTGCTCAGCACAGGTATAAGATGGATGGGTTGAAGGTAATAAAGGAGTGTGAAGTAAAAGAGACATGTAGTTCATACCTGATATCATGCATGTGATGGATGAGTTGCTCTGAGGTGCCGTATTTTGAGATGGGCCTGCTGTGCCTGCCCACAATGAGCTGGTGTTGCTAATACAATGGCCGGTCTGTGCCATGTGAAGTTTTGTGGATGTTTGGTGAAGGATTAATGAGCAGAACTCCATTCAATTTGGCTCCCATTTATTTCAATGGGCAGGCCCATAATAATAAATAATGAATTAATCATTTAGAGTTGAAGAGTAATATGGGCCTGCCTTCCACTCCCATTCATTTCAATAGGCAGGCCCATAATAATACTACTAATAATAATATAATCTTTTATCCCATTGCAGAAGTAAACAGAATCGATTTTTATGTAACAGACTTTTATTTGAAATGGTGTAACAATCAGTTATTCTGTTCATACTAAACTGAATCCAGAGCTTCACCTTCTGAGTCTGGGTTCCTCCTGTTTCTCTCTTGTGCTCTTTGGCAGATTCTCCACACTCGGTCTCCCTCAGCTGAGCTCATTCATTGCTGCAGTAATTCTGGATGGGCTGCTTTGGGTGAAGGTCTGGCTGTGCTGAAGGTCACTTTTTACCTGCCTGAATGTGAGAGGTGTGGAGAAATAATGACTGACTCATGTTTGAAACCATTTTTATTAAACATTTTGAGAAATCGTAGCAGGACAGAGTGCATAAAGACGGCTAAATCAGAGGGTACACCACACACACCTCGGACGGAAATCAAACAGAAACCGAGCAGCTCTAAAAGGTCAAATGCAGCAGGGCCAGGACTGAACCTGCTACATGAGATACAGCAGACCCCACTCAGAACCCCATCATGCTGTAAAAGGTGCATCACACTGTGCTTTTGTGGTTCTTCCACTGACTAATGCTTATATTCCTGAGCTCCTCACCCAAACCGCTGGACTGGGATGGGTTTGCATGGACATGAGACGCATCGTGCTTTTAAAGTACCCATGCTTAGCCTTTGGAAAACCAGTGGTGAGTGTGGGTGTGGGTATGTGTGTGTAACGATGATCTCCAGACTCACCTGTGATAGAAACAAGTGCACCCCAAATAACGAACTGAAGCATGCTGACCAAGCACATGGAGCACTTTATCACCGGCAGGTTTCACAGGTGTTTGGCGCTGTAGAAACAAACTGTGCAAAACTCTGCATGTTTTCATGCACAGACTCAAGGACACAGGGGATTTTGATGAATGGAACCTCATATTGTACTGGTTCTGATTTAGGGTTATTTGGTTGCAGTATCAAGCGTTCTGTACGTGAAGTGATGTAACAGTGGGTTCCTGTTTATACTCTAAACTCCACACACCTCCCATACTGAACACACCATCCTGCATGTGTCACAATAACGATGTTGAACAGAACCTCATACTGGAGTTATTCCGATTTGAGTGGGGGTAAAGTCGCCGCGGACACGTCTCAGAAAACAAATGCAGGGCTGTAAAAAGTAAATTAATGTCTAAAGGAAAAGACAACATAAACGGTCCAAATCAACCTTAAACATGTTTTTCCACCATTCCATTTGCAAATAAGGTGTTAATTTGGGTCATAAAGTTTGGTAAAATGGCTCAAACTGTGCTACCCAGCATCCCCTAGGCCCGTGGGTCGCTGATCTCCAGGTGGTCTGGTATGGGCAGACCGGTGAGGACGGTCAAACACTTGTTCCAGACGTTGAAGACGGGGCAGACAGGCTGGGAGAAGGTAATGTCAAAGGTGTGGAGGTGCTGCGTGCCCACGGCATCGTAGAACCCAAGCAAGCCCAGGTCGTAATCCAGCAGGATGCCAATGCGCCGCATGTGGGGTGAAGGCTCCACCGGCAGCTCCTTACCACCGTGCCGCACCGCCCACGAGTTATTGCAGCGGCACAGCACCCATGAGGCCGAGTTCTTCCCAATCCACTCGTGCTTGGGTGCAGACTTGTAGATGATACCAATGGCAAACCTGTGGAAGACAGAACTACATCACTCTAATCTGTGACCAATCACTGGGTCATGGATGCTAATCCTCATTTGAGCCACAAAATGTTATTCTGCCTATTACCCTAAACATTCTACTCTAGAGTCTATTGCTGAACATCGCACGGTTTGACTGACTAACCTGGAGTTGGCCTCTTATTTGAAAGCGTCTTACTAGAATGACCCACCTTAAATGGTACAGATTTTCCATTCCACCTTAAGTGGCTCAGCAGTTCCATAGTTGCAACAGAGGTCCCAGAATTTACGCTTTAATTTAAGGAGAAGTGGAAAGTTGCCATTTGTCATAAGAAATTTGGGGGTGGGGGGGGGGGTGGTACTTGGAAAATGTGAATATCTAGAACCCTCACCATGTGCTGCCTCCTGTCAAAGTCTCCCAGTAGTGGCGCCCGCTGTCGATGTAGACATTCCCAGTGACACCATAGCTTCCTGTGCTGCTGAACCGGTCCTGAGAGTGGCTCTTCTTCAAGGACACCTCGTCCCTCTCCACAGTCAGATTGTCATGTGAAACCTTGAGCTTCCTGTGAGCTGACTTTGGGTCCAGCTTGAATGGCTGGCCTGCAGGTCAACAAGAACTTTACACTTTTGGCTGCTATCTGAATTACAGCAAAATGCTGCTGAATGAAGAATGCCCTCTGAGCCTCATGCTCAGGCACATTCATCATCCATCACAAAACAGGCGGATAAGATGAGGTCATGCAACATGATTGGGAAAAAATATACTAATCATAAGTCTAGACGAGTCCAGAGTGTGAACTGTCTACTTAGTGGTACATAGTGCCCTACACCAGCCAACCCCATACTACCCCTAAAACAACCTGCCCTTGGTTAAGGAAAGACTGGCATGTTTTTAGGCTCTGGGGTCAAACATGTGACCTCTCAAACAGCCTGTCTATGAGCATAATCAACATAACTCACTGTTGGTCTTCAGCTTGGCTGGTTCACTGCTGCGGCTGCCAGCATGGTTCATCGCCTTCACCATGAAGATGTACTTGGTGCCACTCTGCAGGCCGTGCACAGTATAGTGGTTTTGCTTGATGTTTGGCACCAGCATCCAGCTATCAGCTGAGTTACACAAACCTGTATCACAAACACACCAAACATCTCAAACCAAAACACCCAAATATCTCAGACACACCACAGTTCACTCAAACACTCCACAGTTTGCCCAAACACCTAACAGTTCACCCAAACACCTCAAAAACCTCACAGTTCACCCAAACATCTCACAGTTCACCCAAACACTTCACAGTTCACCTAAACACCTCACAGTTCACCCAAACATCTCACAGTTCACCCACACATCTCAAACAACTCACAGTTCACCCAAACATCTCAAATATCTTACAGTTCACTCAAACACCTCACAGTTCACTCAAACACCTCAAAGTTCAATCAAACACCTCAAACACCTCACAGTTCACCCAAACACCTCACAGTTCACCCAAACACCTCACAGTTCACCCAAACATCTCAAAAATCTCACAGTTCACCCAAACACCTCACAGTTCACCCAAAGACCTCAAACACCTCACACTTCACCCAAACATCTCAAACACCCCACAGTTCACCCAAACACCTCACAGTTCACCCAAACATCTCAAACATCTCACAATTCACCCAAACACCTCACAGTTCACCAACACATCTCAAACACCTCACAGTTCACCCAAACACATCAAACACCTCACACTTCACCCAAACATCTCAAACAACCTCACACTTCATCCAAACATCTCAAACACCCCACAGTACACCAAAACACCTCAAACACCTCACACTTCACCCAAATATCTCAAACACCTCACAGTTCACCCAAACACCTCACAGTTCACCCAAACATCTCAAACACCTCACACTTCACCCAAACATCTCAAACAACTCACATTTCACCCAAACATCTCAAATATCTCATAATTGACTCAAGCACCTCAAAGTTCACTCAAACACGTCAAACATCTCACAGTTCACCCAAACACCTTACAGTTCACCCAAACATCTCAAACACCTCACACTTCACCCAAAAATCTCACAGTTCACCCAAATATCTCAAACACCTCACAGTTCACCCAAACACCTAACACACTCCACAGTTCACCCAATCATCTCAAACACCTCACACTTCACCCAAACTTCTCAAACACCTCAAAGTTCACTCAAACACCTCACAGTTCACCCAAACACCTCACAGTTCACCCACACATCTCAAATTTCACCCAAACATCTCAAACATATCACAGTTCACCCAAACACCTCACAATTCACCCAAACAACTCACAGTTCACCCAAACATCTCACAGTTCACCAAAACATCTCAAACATCTCACACTTCACGCAACAATCTCACACTTCACCAACACATCTCAAACACCTCGCACTTCACCCAAACATCTCAAACACCGCACAGTTCACCCAAACATCTCAAACATCGCACAGTTTACCCAAACACCCCTGAAACACCTCACAGTTCACCCAAGCATCTCAAACACCTCACAGTTCACCCATGCATCTCAAACACCTCACAGTTTACCCAAACACCTCACAGTTCACCCAAATATCTCAAACACCTCACAGTTCACCCAAATACCTAACAAACCTCACACTTCACCCAAACATCTCAAACACCTCACACTTCATCCAGACATCTCAAACACCCCACAGTTCACCCAAACACCTCAAACTTCACCCAAACATCTCAAACACCTCACAGTTCACTCAAACACCTCAAACACCTCACAGTTCACTCAATTACCTCAAACACCTCACAGTTCACCCAAACATCTCAAACACCTCACAGTTCACCCAAACATCTCAAATATCTCACAGTTCACTCAAACACCTCACAGTTCACTCAAACACCTCAAAGTTTACTTAAACAGCTCAAACATCTCACAGTTCACCCAAACACCTCACAGTTCACCCCAACTTCTCACAGTTCACCCACACTTCTCAAACACCTCACACTTCACCCAAACACCTCACGCATCACCCAAACTTCTCAAACACCTCAAAGTTCACTCAAACACCTCACAGTTCACCCAAATATCTCACACTTCACCCAAACATCTCACAGTTCACCCACACATTTAAAACACCTCAAAGTTCACTCAAACACCTCACAGTTCACCCAAACATCTCACAGTTCACCCAAACACCTCACACTTCACCCAACCATCTCAAACACCACTCAGTTCACTCCTACATATGTTTTCAGTGTAGGTTAAAGTGAAACACAACTAATTTGAAGGTGTTTGGACATAAAATGTAAACAAATATGTCTTAGCTTTGTTTATAATAACATTTGTCTAAAGGTCTGATATTGTTAGACATGTTTGCAGTATCACCACAACCCACTGGTTTATATATCACTGTTTGTTAAATATTACATGAATATTCTACAAGGACTGGAAAAGTTCAAGATGTGGATCAATTTAATGAGCAAATAAAATATTATTTTATATATATTTCTGCTTATTGTTAGTTGATGTGTTTTTTACATACTAAATTTATCCTGGAGTAAATTGCTTGGGTCCTCTGCCTTAAACTCTTGAGTGAAGCAGGGAGCAGTGAGGGGGGACAGTACCTTGCTCAAGTGTACCTCAGTGGTGCCATTGGCTGTCCTGAGTTTCGAACCCACAACCTTCTGATTGCAGGGGCAATTCCCTACCAGGCCACCAGCTGTTATTTTCTTAGCTTTTTGTATAATTACCTAAATGCTGTTCTTTTATTAACATTTTTAAATGTTTTAATTTGTGTATAGTACGTAATGATGTACAGTAATCCCTCGCTTTTCGTGGGGGTTACGTTCCAAGAGCACCCGCGTTAAGTGGCAAAAACGCGTTGTTGTGTTTTGGTTTATAAAAATGCCTAAAAATGCCTATTTTTATAGTGTAAACCCTAAATATACCCTTAAATATGCTCCCAGAACATTTTAAACTCAGTTTAATGCATTACCCTTATAGAAAATGTAAAATTAAACCCATATTTGCCTCTTTTAATTTAATTTACAGTAATAAAAATGCAGGGCTTTAAACAAGAGAAACACTGAGACGACGCAGGGGGGGAGATTCTGGTCTGGAGCGCAACAGACACTTCAAACGGCAGCAGCAAGGAGAAATAAATAATCAAATCTTTAATGATCCCAGGGGGAAAATGCTTAAAAACCGTTAGCATTAGCAGTTAGCATTAGTACACACACACACACTCTCTCTCAGAGACACGAGCAGTCCCACGAACGCACGCGCTCACTCTCTCTCTCTCTCTCTCTCTCTGTTTTCCCCGCCGAGATATGCGACTCGGAATGTCCCCTTGTGCAAAAACATCTAGTAAAAATATATTTATTGGCACAAATAAGCAAAAATGGGTGGAGGATATTTGCAGTTTCCTCGTTATTGTGGGGATTTCCGCGTAAAAATATGAGTTCGGTTCTCAAAAAAAAAATCTGGGTGCGACTGAATCCGCGAATCCTGATTTGCATAAAACTGGAGGATTACTGTATATTTATTTGTATCTTTTATTAATGGTTTAAACTGAATTACCACAATGTCATAACAATTATTTTCATACAGATCAGCAATCTGGCAGCACTGTGTCAGTACTTTTGTAATACTGGATCACTGATCAGATTGATGGAGTTTAATAATGTATCTGCTCCAGGCTTAATTTGATGTGGAAGGACTGAGAGGAGGGCACTTCAGTCGATCTTCAGTTTCTGTAAGAAAGTAATAATTCTTTGCGGCTCTTCAGTCACTTACTGATGACGTTGGTCTGGCCAGTGAAGATCGTGTACTGGAGTTCGTAGGAGACCACGCTGAACTCGTCCTCCGCCGTCCAGTGGACCGAGATGGCGTCGTGGGATGCGGTGCACAGCTCTTCGCGGATCGCCGGCGGGTTTGGAGCTGTGAAAACAGGAGAGTTTAGTCTGCAGGATTCCAAAAGCACTGGCTTGTCGGTTTTTCTGATAGTGCTGAGGATCATTAAACTCTAAAGATGTCTTGTTCTGAGGTCAGAGAAAAGAAGGATATGAGGGATTTGAAGGCTGATCCTAATGCCTCTGCTCTGACTGCCATGAAGTTCACGCTCCTCAAAGCTCCGTGAACAGCAGGCTGGAGGTTGAGTTAACTGTGTGCGACGGAGTTAGCAGAGCGTGTCATTTAGTTATGCATGCCTGTGATTGCGCTGTCACGAAACAGAATGAAGAGATTAGTGCTGAAAAACGCAGTTATCAGACTCTGTTTTCAGATCTCCAGCTGCTTTCCTCATCCACAGAACACACCAGATGATTTACAGAAATCCATGCTAATCCAGACATGCAGTTTCTGGATCCACCAAAACCAGAACAGGCAGACTCTTATGACTGCGACTCTGAAACAGTCGCCGAGTTTCTGGAGCCCTACCAGCTCCGGAGCTCAAAGAGGGAGCAGGCGTTCTTCTAGGGCCTAAAACTTAATTCTAAAACTTGGACATACCAGACCAGACCAGACCAGACTACACCAGACTGGGACTGGGACATGCCAGACCAGGCCAGACTGGGATGTTGGTTTGACTGGTTATCAGGATGAACGTTCTAATCACCAGTCAGGTAATCCAGGCCCTCCAGCATCTTCTTCTCCCGGCTGAAGTCCAGAGTGAAGCTGTCAAACGTGTCGTTCAGGTTAATCTCTGGGATGAGGATCTGCGAGGACGCCGTTGCCATGGAAACTCTAAAAAGGATGGAGAGCTGGGGTCAGGTAGGCAAATGAGATTCCGTGGGATAATTACATTTTTATTAAATATTTTTGTTCCTGTCTAAAAGGGAATTTATGCAATATGTTATGCTAATCTAGACTTTAATGATGAACTACAGAACGTTACAGAATATTAAACCTGTTCTGTCTATTTTGTGATGTAATTTTCTAAATCACCTTATTATACATCACACACACACACACACACACACAAATGCACGGTTGCACTGTTCCATCTTATAAAGGAAACTTGTTTTATTTGTCTTATTTATAGTTCACTCATCAACTTTCCAGTGCTTAACAAAAATAAAATAATCTCCAGTGGTGTGCACAGGTTAATATAGAATTACACAGTAAAATAAAATTACATCCTGACACTGATTTATTCGCTGTTGTCCAGTTTTCCCACATTAGCGCTGACCCTGACTGACCTCTCGGTGACGCCGCGGGCCGTCTGCAGGAAGCGGGCGTGATCGGTCTCTTTGAGGACCTGGTCCGCCTGGGCGATGAGGGCGGACGACCTCTCCACACACTGCTTACAGCTGGAGATCTGCTGCGCCAGCTTACGCAGCCGGATCACCTGCAGAAACACGGATATGCTCAGAACCCAGCTAGAACTCGAGGATGAGAGATAAACTCGGGTCAGTGAGGACGACACACTCCAGGGACAGACTTACTTATCACTAATGTGTGCACTAAAGTAAAGGAGAACATTTTAACAGATTTTCTGATTGTTTTGGTGGGGGGGGGGTCAGTTGTGTCCAAATTGTTGGTTAAATGATGAGAATAATGTTATTATTCCATGGGTTAGGTTGTGTTGAAAAACAAATAGGCTATGAGATATTTGTATATTACGGCTCTAAATATGAGAAAGGAGCAAATCATGCAGAAACGGTAAAAATACCCTCCAGGTTCTAAGAGCTAAAGTGCTTTAGATTGAGAATGAGAGGTTTTGATGGACAGCAACATTTTCTCTGAGCTTTTTTAATCTCACAGTCATGTTCATAACCCCCCCCCTCTGTCTGTCTGTATCTGTCTCTCTCTCTCTCTGTCTGTATCTGTCTCTCTCTCTCTGACTGTATCTGTATCTCTCTGTCTGTATCTGTCTCTGTCTGTATCTGTCTCTCTCTCTGTCTCTGTCTCTCTCTCTCTCTCTGTCTGTATCTGTCTCTCTTTCTCTCTGTCTCTCTCTCTGTCTGTATCTGTATCTCTCTCTCTCTCTGTCTGTATCTGTCTCTCTCTCTCTCTGTCTCTCTCTCTGTCTGTATCTGTCTCTCTCTCTCTCTGTCTGTATCTGTATCTCTCTCTCTCTGTCTGTATCTGTATCTCTCTCTCTCTGTCTCTCTCTCTGTCTGTATCTGTATCTATCTCTCTCTGTCTCTCTCTCTCTCTGTCTGTATCTGTATCTCTCTCTGTCCCTCCCTCCTGCTCTCTCTCTCCGACGACAGTGCAGCGGTCGCTCACTTTGGATTTTTTAAATGATTATTACTATCATTATTATAATAATATTATTATTGATGCTGTTATTATGAAGTTGTGAGAGAGCTTTCAGCTGAAAGAGAGTAATACAACATCCTGAGACAAGGTTAAGTTACAGCAGCGGTCCTGTGGTCAGAAACTGGGCGGGGCTAACAGGGCAGAGGATGGCTGGTATGGACGACAGTCTGAACCTGGACTCCAGTATAACGGAGATTTAAGGGAGGAGTTTCTGATAAAGTCGCCTATGAGTGGAAGCCCAGGCTGGTGAGTAATAAAGTGGGCGGTGCATATTGGTTATATCAGGTTTCTGGTTATATCAGGTTTCTGGTTATATCAGGTTTATGGTTTTATCAGTTTTATGGTTATATCAGGTTTATGGTTTTATCAGTTTTATGGTTATATCAGGTTTATGGTTATATCAGTTTTATGATTACATCAGTTTTATGGTTATATCAGGTTTATGGTTTTATCAGTTTTATGGTTATATCAGGTTTATGGTTATATCAGGTTTATGGTTATATCAGGTTTATGATTATATCAGGTTTATGGTTATATCAGTTTTATGGTTATATCAGGTTTATGGTTATATCAGGTTTATGGTTATATCAGGTTTATGATTATATCAGGTATATGGTTATATCAGTTTTGTGGTTATATCAGTTTTATGGTGTTAATGGTGTGTTTAGGTACCTTTCCCTCTTTTATTTTGGTCCCGATAATTTGCCTCCGCTGCTGGATGATGTCGATCAGAAGATCACACTCCTCGATCAGCTTGCTCTCCTGTTGAGATGCATTCATCTGAAAACAAATGGCAGTGACAGACAGAGACACACACACACACACACACGCACACACACACACACACACACACACTTACACACTCGACAAAACCGGCGAGACAAACCGAATCACTGCCACGGATGAAATGGCGCTGAGTCACAGGTCAGACCATCACTGTCGAATGTGATCGGAGCTTAATTAGCTTCTACACCAGCAGCCACACAGCGATAAAAACCTCTTTACTCTCTCTCTCTGTTTATATCTGATATATAGAAAACATATTATTACCAGAACAAACAGAACACACAGCATTCCACCCCAGGTTCTTCAACATTTCTCTTATTAATATTATCTTTAAAGGGCTGATATCATGGAAAACACTTTTTAAAATCAGTGGACAGGGTGTGATTTACTGCTCAGTCCATGTGTGCAAATTTAGCTGCAAAAACAGCAATTCTAATTGGCATTTTATGTGATAACAAACAGTGCATTTACACTCATCTGTCTATTCGTCCTCCTGCGGTGTAGCCCTGCCCACTCACGCTGAGTGAATGTGTGGCACAGCCAATCAGAACAGAGCTCATTTACATATATCAGTCTCAGTATTAGTGACTGTTTAATTAGGGACAGTGTGATTGGCTTGTGTTTAAAGATATTAAACTATAATGTTTGCAGTTTAGTTCTATATTCAGGAAGTAAACACTGCAAGTCGTATTAAAGTGACCGATGAAGAAATGAGGAGATAAAGATGAAAACTGAAAAGTGTCCTTTCTCTCACCTCGACGTGCTGGCAGGTCTGGATCATCTTCCCCATCAGACCCTCCAGCTCATTATTCCTCTTGATCAGGCTGCTCAGGTTCGACTCCAGTCCTTGCTGGAAATGGAAAGAAGAAAAAACACAAAAACAGTCGGCATCAAATCAGGACACGAGCAATAAGAAGCAGAAACAGAAACCCTGAGCTGTAGAAGCCAGTAAACCCAGTGATAAACATCCTACATCCATCTCTGAGCCTGTCTGAGCGTTCTGCCCCGCCGAGGGTCCGGGTCGGTCTCCCAGCGCTCCAGCCTCAGCTGGACTGACCCTGCGGGAGGAGGAGGAGGAGGAGGAGGAAGAGGAGGGGGGGATTTGAAGAGAGGAAACCAGACCAAGCAGAAATCCCTCTCCTCTCACTCCAGTGGCCCCAAACACCGCCGGCCTGTTTCCACTGCTCTCAGTACACCAGGACGACTGAGCCCTGCCTGTGACTCGACATAATGCTTTTTATTATTTAAAACCCAAACTCTGATCTCGTCACCGGAACGTTCAGCACGCAATACATACTGGATGCAGATTAAAAGGGAAATTTCACCGCTTCTTCAAAATTTCTGCATTAAATTAGCAGGTTTGGTGTGAAACAGTTAATTGTGGAGACTCAAATTTATTTACAGTGGTGGTGAATGGAACCTGACGTCTCCAACAGAAATACAGCCGTTTAATTTACTGACCTCCAGTCAGGCTCCTAGTGTCTGAGTGTTTATATGGATGTTGATGATGGTAAATTAATCTGTTTTCTTTGGGGATTATTGTGCCTTAGAATACGGTTATATAACCCTCCACAATGAATGGGTTTAGTTTTAGGGCCAAAATCATCCATAAGCGTTTTATGGAGTACCTTTCTGTGAGGGGTTTTAGAGACAGATGTCTGGTTCCATTCACCTTCACTGTGAACAGATTTGACTGTTTCTTCAGAACAGAGCATTTAACACGGAAACAAACAGTGCAGAATGGGCAGAGTTCCCCTTTAAGACAGTCCATCAGGCTGGTAGTGGGACGGGGTGGAGGAGGGGTGGTTGGTAATCCAGGGTGAACTGTGTCAGTGTTTATCCTGCACTCACTGCGCTTTAAACACTAAGCCAAGGCTGAGCATTAAAAATCCATAACACTGTGATTACACTGTCACCGCTGTTTATAATTGCAGTAAAGAATGTAAGCCCTCATGGTACTGTTTCCCAGATATGTATGTATGTGTGTGTGTGTGTGTGTGTGTGTGTGTGTGTGTGTGTGTGTGTGTGTGTGTCTTTTGTGTGTGTGTGTGTATGTGTGTGTGTGTGTGTC